>JAJJMB010006998.1:2155554-2240701 GCA_023531105.1 Papaver atlanticum | reverse complement strand
GTATTTGAATTGGGTGCAGAAATCGGAGATGAGTATTGAGTTAATTAGATGAATTTATATCGATAGTTTTGTTTCCATTTAATTTTGTTACTTATTTATCGATAGTTTTATTTTGTTTGATTATTCATTCAAACAATTTGTTAAGTATTCATTCATTTTATCTCTCTATTTCATCAGATGATCAGATCCGCTGGATGCTGTGATTCTGTCCATCTCATTTAGGGTTTGGTCTTTAAAATTGCTAGTAGCACTACGTGTAGAGGTTATGTGTATGCTGGATGTTCGTCTAGTTCAAAATTTGAATTTATTAGTGTTGCCCAAAAATTCGATGTTTGAATCTTGTTTGGGGAATGATAGGGGTAGTTTGTTTGGGAGATATATAGAGCGTGATAGTTCGGAGTTGAATAATCTAGCTAATATCACGATACCATTTGATTTGGGTAGTGTGGATGGATGAATGGAAGTGTTGTTGGTTATTTGAAAAATATCGATGCGATGTCACCAATTGAGTTTAAGAAATCGAGATGTTGACACGATTAAGATTGTCATCCAAGCTCAAAGTACGGTTAAGAAGCCAATATCTGGCATTGTTGGATCAATTATATCTGTTATGTGAGCGTCTAAGACCGCAGATTCTTGAATACAAAGAAGTACAAATGTGTAAAACTTGTAATTGTTAGATCAGGCGTAGTTAAGCTGCTGAATATTGTTTGTAACTTCTCCGCAGGTGTGTCAGGGTTATACCATGGAATAACAAGTAATGTTGCTTCATATGCATCAATTTCTATTGTTTACACCTTTACGTATGAATAAGTTAAATCATATATGGTTCCTCTATTGCCTCAGATATTGAATTATTCATCACTTTGTTTTAGTCATTTGTTTCGTGTTGTAGCAAGTGGATTCTCCTTAGCTTGGAAATATCTTTTGATTGTCCCTTGCAGGAGTATCGTTATGTTGCCCATTGCACAGCAGGTGGTTGTGCAAGCATTGCCACTTCTTTTATTTTTGCTCTAAGTGAGCGCATCAAACAGCATATGCAAGTTAGTTCACAATATCGAAATTGCTGATATGTATTTTATTTTCACCACACTGGTAAATGTTTTTATCATTCCTATGTTTCTCTACTTATTCTTCGAAGATCCTCTATTATTTTCCACTACACCTATGTTTCTCTGCATATTCTTCGAAGATCCTCTTGAGGAGTGCAGGTTTGTCAACCATAGAAACCCCACAACAAGTTCTGTTTCTATAGTCTTGTAAAATATTAAGTTATTGTGATGTTTTCATCTTGTCTTTCCATTTGTACATATGTAGTTAGCATCCACGTGGCCAACTTCAGTGAAACTACAATTTGCTAGTTTAACACTACCCCTCTGTTGCAATGCCTGAAATCAGCCTCTCTTCTTTGTTTCAATTGAATCAAATGAATCGAATTATACCAAACAAAGTCGCCGAAGAACGATGCTAGCATGTTATTATTGTTAACTTAACCATTTTTTTTAAATGCAGGTTGTGCTGAATGTATGCATTGAGATACTCGCGGCTGTAGATGAAGAGGATGGAGTGTCTCATTGGTAGATCAGATGGTTAAGCATCCACAAAATGAGAGATCAATACACTGCATCAATGATAAGAATTTGGGAGGTATAAGCAGGTGATATCTTGGTTTACTTTATACTTGTGAGTTACTTGGTTGTCTCCTTATCTTTTGAAGGAAAACATATTTCGTGGATTCACATTGCCTGATGCTCCAAGGTTCGCACAGGTTTTTGGAGGACAGTTGGTTGGACAGGCATGCTTTTACCATTCTATTTTACTTTCACTTGTCATAGTTTGCTATCGCTCTGAAGGTATTTCGATTATTGAGTCTTGGTGGTATAAAAATTGTCAAGGATTATGTTGTTCTGAGCATATCCTTCATCGTGTTATTTTAGACACATTGATTTTGTTAGGCACTTCATATTATCCGCGGGTTTAGTGTCCTAAATTAGTGATTTATTGTGTCGGTTCATCTGTAACATCAAAGACTGTTGATTGCCGCAAGCTTGTTCATAGTTTGCACAGTTATTTTCTACTAGCTGAGGATCTTGGCAGTAAGTTGACCATACTCAGATCCTTTTAGACAATCAGTTTTATTACTTTTCTTCTTGATGATGTACTTGCCATTTTTTGATTCGTTATGGCAGGTCGTGGCTGATCATGTTTTACTGAAGGTAATTGTTCTTCCTTTTCATACCGGTTTCCATGATTTATAGTGTGAAGTTTATACTTTGGTGATTTCAGTTGTTTTTAAGCTTACTAACATGTACTTGTGTTTTCTTCAATACGATTACTATGTGGTTGTTTGATGAAGTGGATGAATTCGGCAGTTAGTAGATCTGTGAGATTCTTTTTTTAATGTTTCTTATATATTATCTGTTGTCATCTCAATATTATATCATTTTTTCATGATGCAGATCCTCAAAACAATAATGAGTTCAACAATGTGATCATGACCTTGGAAGGAAGCCCGTTTCTCGTGCTGTGAAAAGGTTCAAAAAATTTCATGTCTTGAGAGAATGAAGAAGGTTAGAATTTAGGCTATCAGAACTTTATTGCAAAATCTTCTCAAAGTGAGATCTGCTTTCAAGATATTTGTGTGTGGCTATATTGTTCCCAAATTATGTAACTTTTTAATAACATTGATTCTCATCTTATTTGATTGTGTTCAAACTGTTAATGGATTCTCAGTTATCTGATTTCAAAAATGGTTTATATGTCATGTTGATTTCCATATGAACAGGGAAACTTAATATCCTGAGCCGTGGCTTTGAATCTAAGCTACAACTTGGAATGAAGTCGCGGCTTTGAATCTAAGTTACGATTTGGAATGAAGCCGTGGCTTTGAATCTAAGCTATGGCTTGGTTCTTAGCCTCTCTTTTTTCTGTTCCTAAAAAATTTCGCAACGGCAGGTGGTTGTTGCGAATAATTTTTTTAGCAACAGCAGCCGTTGCGAATCTCCATTGCTGACCGAGGTTCGCAACGGAGCTTATGTTGTTCTGAAAAATTACAACATGGTGTTTTGCAACAGAGAACTGCCGTTGCGACCCCAGTCAACAACAGCCAAGGTCCGTTGCTAATCCTTAAAATGGTGTAGTATATGAACGACAAGATCTATAATCTATAGAACTTAAAAATACATTAGTGGCAACCAATTAGCAAAATAAAGTGAATCAATTGATTCTCATTGGATGGTACTTTTAGCAGATAATTTCCAATTCTTTCTCTCTCTAGTCAACTCATATTTCAACTTTATCTACTCACCCTCCACTGTCTGTGGAATCATTCATCATCTTTCAGATCGGCAAGATTCTCCATCCTAAGCTAAGAATATCAGTTATTTGCTAATTTCATTTTTCTTCGGCCTATGTTTGTAAAGTGCAATAAGACATATCATGCTGGATATGATTAGGAAAATTAAATCACATTATGGGACCAGCGTCAGTGGTATAGTTATTGGGTGATGATACCGGTGCACCAAATTCTCTCTTTACCGACCAAAAAAAGAAAATCACACGGACTGAATGTAAATGTCTAATGTTGACAATGACTCAGGATTGTCGTTTTCTGCAATGGTTGTAAAATGACGAGGGTACCAAGTACACCACAATATTTTTGATATCAACATATAAGTTTGATACCTTGCGTGATCTAATATAGACGAAAACTGTCAAGAAGATAGCAACCACAAGATATACACTTGGTATATGGTTTTAGTTCGAAACCTAACCTAACTATAGGGATCAACCAAAATGTTGGATTACCATATAGTGTATTTACTTTTAATTATAACTAAAACAATAATTATAATTGCGGAAAGTAAAAGTAAAGACACGACAAGATTTTTTAAAGGAGGAAACTGAAAAGACGAGGGTACCCAAATACACCACAATTTTTAAATTATCCACCTATAAGTCCTCTTACCGAAAGTGATTGTCTATGAACAAAATCGAGACAATACAATAAATCGGTTTTCACACTTTGTGTGATCGTCTATGGATACGAGATCGAGACAATACAACAATCAAAGTGTGATTACTTGATAAAAGGTTCGGTCTTAACCAAACTCTATAGGATCACTATCAAGTAAAGTGGAGTTAACGTTTGTGTATTTTACTTCTAATTATAATAAACAATTATAATTTCGGAAATAGAAAAGCAAAAGACACATCAAGATTTTGTTAACGAGGAAACCGCAAATGCAGAGAAACCCCGGGACCTAGTCCAGAATTGAATACTCTCATAATTAAGCCGCTATACAAAATATAAACCAACTTCGTATAGTTGAGACCAAGAAACTAACCCTAGTTCACTTAGTTTCTTCAGTATCCCTGCGCTTCCGACATTCAATAAGTGCACGCACTGGAACAATTCCTTTGGATCGTATTCCAAACAGTAAATTAACAACAAATCTGTTTGGTAACAACTCTCTTGATTCTTTCCAGATAAAGATATCATAAGTCATATGCAAAGGCTCTCCCGTTTAAACTAATAAACTCCTTTGCCTGGTTAGATCAACCCAATCTCTATTACCTAAGTAATAAGATTCATATTTGTAACAATCAAAATAGATCTCAAGAGAACTATTAGGTGTTACCAATCTCACACAACTAATCAATCGAATAAATCCGATTCTAGTTGGATCCCAGACGATCAAGGTTTGTGCTACACAAAGATATGAGAAATCAATAAGAAATCTTCTTCGTCTTCAAATCTTCTTTAATCTTCAATTAAACCTGCACAACACCACTTGAATCTCTTGTGATCAATCACGTACAAAACGGATTCTGTTAACAATGGATTATCACAAGATGTCTTTAGATTTACAAACAGTTCTAAAGATCCCATCGACACTTCGATCTAGTTTGAGTGAATCTTATATCAGATGGGAAGATTCTCAAGAATAAACAAACTAGGTGCAATCAAAGTTCAACAACTGTTAGTCAATTAAATCAATCGAAAAATAATAAACTGCAATTATCTAGTTTCCCACCAACGGTACTCGTAGAGCTTCTTGATCCCACGGAAGTCTTTAAACGAACAATCTTAAGAGATTTCGCCTAATTAGGGTACTTTCCTCTCCGAATAGACGACTCCACCAGAAACAACAAAAAGATGAAGTTTTCCTGGATCTTAGGATGGTTTGATAGAAATGCAAACTTAGGTATTTATAGACCAAGGATGTTTGGACACCAAGGAATTTCCAAAACCGAAAGTATTCTCAAGATATGCAATAAATGCCCAATTGGTTTTCATAATTCCAGGAAATGCTTTGTCTAATATTTTCTGAAATCTCTTAATAGAAAATCTCCAATTAGTAAATGCATATTACTAATTTTTATTCTCTAGAGATATGCATTTAATTGCTGATAATTAAAGCATATAAAACTAACAACCTTAATTAAAAGATTCTTAATTTATTTCGGACCGGGATCTCCTTGAGTAATTAAGGAATATCTTTGAACAATAAAAGATAAGAGTTACTGTTCGTGTTCAAAGTATGTTGACATCTTTTCTTTGTAAATCATCTATCATATTTAAATCTTCGAATCGATTATACCACACTTCCAAACAAGTTTAGAATTAGTTCATTTGTATTCCAAGACAACTATGTGATTGATCAAATATCAAATCACTTTCATGGGTTCAATTGGTTCTACCAATCACTAGGATTGGTTATACCTTAATATGGAATACTTGTGATTGGTCACAAAAGTTACCAGGACCGGTTACATCAGTTACCAGGATCGGTTACGTCAATTACCAGGACCGATTACCATATACTCATGGTATTGCTTGTGATCGGTCACACCAGTCACTAGGATCGGTTACACCAATTAATAGGACCGGTTACACAAATTACTAGGATCGATTACCCAACTCTTTTGTGATCTGTCACACCAATTACTAGGATCGGTCACACCAATTACAAAAATCGATCATATCATCTCAGGTGATTACTTAGGATTGGTTACACTAATTAAACAAAACTAGTCATACCAAATCATAAGTCAGGAATTGTGATTAGTTATACCAAGATACATAACAAGTTATGATCGGTTCTACCATCTCACACATATTGGTAATCCAAAGATATGCAATGAATAACAATACCGATAAGCCTAGCGATTTCCCTTTCGATTCATAAAACAAGTTCATGAATGTACTTCCTTTGAACAAATGTAAAACATTGTTTCCTATGATGAAATCTTCACCTTTACCGATACACATAATCACAATAGTATTCATACGATTATGTCGATGTCATATCTACGAAGTTCAAAAGATAAGCGTTATACTTCATAGTCGAATCCCTTAATACTATGATATATGATCATGTCTCACTACTAGAGTAAAATATTCATTCACAGGTTTGCAGTTATGTTTTCAATATAGCACGACTTGAAAGATACATTAGGAATGAAACAGTTCAAGTTAATATTACTAACTTCAAGAGGAAGGATGATGTCGTCGTTGTAGCTCGTTACTTCTTCACGTTCTTCGGGTCTTCGAGTAATACTTGTATGTCTCATATTCCTAGACTTTCTAGTCTAACCTATACGAAGTTGTCTCTAGTACATAATCAAGCGACTCTTAGATGATTTTTGGTTCACTAAAATATGACAACCAAAATTGACATACCAACGCTTGGTGGGTTCAACCGAGCTATGCTCTAACAATCTCCCCCTTTGTCAATTTTAGTGACAAAACTCTTAATACGTATGGATAAAAAAATTACAAGAATTCATTATACATACGCTTGATTCCAAGTTTCAATAACACAATAACCTGCATATATTCAATTAATAAATGCCGCTGTTGACATCTAAATAAAAAAACTTATACTCCCCCTAAAGGTAAGATAGGTAGATATTCAATCTGAACATGTTTGTTATTCCACTTTTGTAGTCAAGATAACTACACAGCAATATGATATGTTTCTCCCCCTTAGTCAATGCTTTACTCTTTCGTTAGATATAACGTTTAAGCACAATTTTCCTTTCCTTAGTGATTGTAAATCACTTATTTACTCCATATATTTCTCCCCCTTTTGGTCACAAAATGAAAAAGCTTCGAGCAAATAAAGGTCAAACCGAAAGGATCTTACAAATCTAAAAGACTTGTACACAACATATAAGAGTTAAGCACGAAGGTTTCACATACCACTTTAAATAACCAATATTAAAACCAAAACTACAAGTAATTTAGTCTTAATATGTTATCAAGGAAAACTATTGCCCGAAGCAATTTTCCATAATAGTGTAACAAATTGACTAAGAAACTTAGTTCCCTTATTAAACCGATTGTATACATAAAATCGCTTATTTCGATAAGACCAAAATAAAGATCAGAATTGACTTTATTTCTCTCATCAGGTTCTAATTATTCAGACAATAACTTAGACCTTTCTCTTTAGACAAGACAAGTGCTAGGTTAGTTAACTAGTATATCTTGTTAAGGCATTCGATTAGACTTGAATAACCAAATCCTTAATTTGATAAGTCTAACTAAGGTCAGAATTAACTTAGTTTCTCTTATACGGAATCGAATTGGACTAAAAAAATGATCTCGTATTTTTTTAAGCCATAAAAAATATATACAAACCAAAATAAATTGACTTGCACAATTATTTTCTTAACCGGAAGCAATTGAAACAAACATAGACATTATAGCACCGAAATTTCGTTAAGCAAAAACACTTGATACCAAACAATAAAGAAGATACCAAACAATAAGCCAAATAAATTGACACCGTTTTTTTTAACATGAAACAATTGAATCACACACACACATCCATACACACATAATGGAATATATATCAATTGTACCGAAATTTTGTTAAGCAAAAGAAAAATATATGAAATATAAGCAGGCTTTTCTTAAACAGGAAAACAATTAACTAACAAATTTGTCACTTCAGATTCCGTATCCTCTTCTCCCCAGAAAGATATATCATTAAGCGCAAGTTCAAGTTACAACTCTCCCCCAGTATGTTGTCATCCTCTCGCAAGAACAAAAGAACAACAACAAAGAGCAACCTTTACCATAGAAAGGTTGAACCGGTTTTAGATAATGCGTGCCAATAGAAAAAGTTGAAAACCCGAAACACATATGTTTATGATAAACACAACTCATGTAAACACAAATTGATTTAACACAATGTGACTTTTTACATATGAGTTTCAATTTTTCGGAACACCTTATGATCCTTTGATAAAGCCTACCAACATGGGCTAGAACTTAATCCCGCTAAATCAAAAAGCCACACAAACCATAAGGGTTCACATCATATGAGATCGAATATTAAGGTTATGAAAACCGAAATCAGACATCCCATAAACCGAAAACACATAGCAAAATATAGAATTCAAGCACAGGCTATGTAATCGGAAACTATCACAAGAAAAATTATAAAATAATAATTTTATTCATAAATAATTGATAGTTTTATTCAAAAATAGACCTTATACAAAAATCGAAATAAATCAAAAATTGTTGTTTATTTTTCTTGGATTAAGTATTACAGCATATAACTTAATCCCTAGAAGTGCTCTGATTGTTCATTAAGGTTTCTTCAGTGTTCAAATTCTTGAGTCTTCTCTTTTCTTTTAGATGATTGAGTCTCCTCTTCAAAAGATTCACCTCCACAATTAACTTCAGAAGATTCGACTCGAGCCACTTCTAATTCTTTACAGATGCTTCCAGTTGTTCACGAGCAATTTCAAAATCTCGCATTAGGAAGAGCATTAGCACCAAAAATATTTGATTCTCCTTATGTTCCTTTGAGAAGTAGCATGTAATCTCAGCATGAAGGAAAGTTTTAAGCATCCATAATTGAGAATCAATATCAATAGTATTTTCACCCATCTCGAACCGCAGATTAAAATGTGGAGGAAAGAATCAATTCTTAAGATGTTTTTATATATCAAATAAAACTTGATTTCCAAATTTTTGAAACACCTAATCAAGGTATTTTTATTTGATAAAATTCATGGAAATATACTCTTTCGGAAATAGAATCAGGAAGGATTTTCTGAAATATTATTGTCATGAGAGTTCGAAAAAATCTTGCCCAATTTTGTCATGAATTTTCCTAAGATCGAACGTATTCTTCTAAAAATAGAAAAAGTATTCCAAGATTAGAAAAATACTTTAGATGTTCATAATATAGATAGATTGAGTATAGTATTATAGTTTTCTCATATTCCAGTGCTCTTTTAAGAATTTCCCATTTATTTAAATTGAGCACAAGTTGGGAAATTCCGATCAACAATCTTAGTTGTTGAAGTGAGCACTTGATGGATCATCTTTGATTGTGGAACACAATCTATCTTGATGGTTTTAGACATCCTTTTTCCGTTTCCTGCTTTATAGCAGATTGTTGAAGGATACCAGTGTATCAATATCACTAGATGTTTTCAAATCCTTCTTGAGTCTAAAAATTAGACGTTCATAGTCATCTTTATCTAAGATTACAACTGGGTTGTTTTGCTTAGTATTTGTTTTAGATGACCCCATTTTAGCTTTCACTTCAGACTTTGGCATCCACTTGTAGGTGGACTTTGAATGAAGATCTTTCATCTCTTGCAACATTGCATTTTTCCAAGCTGAAACATCAGATCTCATATTCCTGTTGACAAAGGCATTAACCTTTCTATCATTTTTCCTTTTAGGAATACTCCTTTTAGGATAAGAATTCAAATTACAAGAATAATTCTTTTGTCTTAAAATAGGACAATGGTGATCTGAAGACTTTTTGGAAGTAAATTTACTCAATTCTTTTGAAACAAAGGATAGAGCACCCTGCATCTTTCGGATTTTATAACTCCCTTGCATATGACCTTTATTCCCACAATAATAACAACGCTTACTAAAAGGGGTGTAGTTTTTAGGAATACCTTTTATCGATGTACTGCCTTTATGCTGATCTTTGATCTGAAACTTAGCATGATTGCTTCTGAAGCTATTTTCTTTTACAGTCTCGCTTGAGTTCTTTGGAGATCCAGGAGTATCAGTTGGTTTAGGTAGATCCTCTGTTGCCGAAGAACATGCGGCTTTTACAAATTTTATTTCCTTGTCGATGGAGGAAGTCTGATTCCTTGATATCCCAAGCCGCGCATATCACCATGACTTCTCCCTGTTTCTAACAAGGAAGATAAGTTGGTTGTACTAGTATTGAGCCTTTTTAGTTGTGCAACTTCTTCTTCCAAAAGCTTAACTTTGTCAAGAGCTTTGATAAGATCAACCTTAAGAGGGTTCTCTTTGGAAGAAGTAGTCTCTACTTTTTCTTCACACATTAAATGTTGAGAATTAATTCTTGCTTCGGTTTCAAGGAATCGGTAGGGATCGGTTCTACCATGACTCCCAATGTAGGTAGGCTATACTTTTTCTTCACACATTAAATGTTGAGGATCGGTTCTACCATGACTCCCAATGTAGGTAGGGATCGGTTCTACCTTGATTCCCGACGTAGGTAGGGATCGGTACTACATTGACTCCCAACATAAACAGGGTTCAGTACTACATTGACTCCAAACATAGGTAAGGATCGTTTCTATCATGGTTACCAACATAAATAGGAATTCGTCCTTCCTTAGATCTTCAATGAAAATCGGAACACCAATCATATTGATTTCTTTCAACTACGAAACTAGTTCGTAAATCTACTTCCTTAAACTCATGTAATCAAACATGTTAAAGCATAGCTCGGTTGAACTCACCAAGCGTTGGTATGTCAAGTTTGGTTGTCATATTTTAGTATCAAAACTCATCTAGAATCGCTTGATTAAATACTATAGTAACCTTCATTTAGGTTAGATTAAAAAGTCTAGGAGTGTTGAGACATACAAGTATTACTCCAAAGACCTGAAGAATGTGAAGAAGTAACGAACTACAACGACGACATCATCCTTCCACTTGAGGTTGGTAATATTAACTTGAACTGTTTCATTCCTAACGTATCTTTCAAGTCGTGTTATATTGAAAACATAACTGCGAAGCTGTATATAATGTACATATTGTATAATACTCTAGTGATGTGACATGGTCATAACTGTATGATCATAGTATTAGGGAATTAGACTACGAAGTATAATGCCTATCTTTTGAACTTCGTAGATATGACATCGACATAATCTTATACTATTATGATTATGTGAATGGGTTATGGTGAAGATTTCATCCTAGGGAACAATGTTTTACATTTGTTTAAAGGAAGTACATTCATGAACTTGTTTTGTGAATAGAAAGGGAAATCATTAGGCTTATTGGTCCGGCTATTCATTGCAAATCTTTGGATGACCAATATATGTGAGATGGTAGAACCGATCTTAACTTATGTTATGTATCTTGGTATAACTAATCATAATGCTTGAATTATGATTTGGTATGATTGGTTTTTATTAATTGGTGTAACCTATCCTAATTAATCACCGTGTGATGGTATGATTTATCCTAGTAATTGGTGTGACCGATCCCAGTAATTGGTGTGACTGATCATGAGTATGTGTAATTGATCCTTGTAATTGGTGTAACCGGTCCTGGTAACTGGTGTGACCGATCACAAGTAATACCATGTATATATGGAACCGATCCTAGTGACTAGTGTGACCGATCAAAAGTATTTCCATAATTAGGTATAACCGATCCTAGTGATTGGTAGAACCGATTGAACCCATGTATGTGATTTGGTATTTGATCAATCACATAGTAGTCTTGGAAAACAGGTGAACCAATTCTAAACTTGTTTGGAAGTGTGGTATAACCGATTCCAAGAATGTAAATCCATGTAAATATGAAATAAGGATTTGCAGTGAAAAGATGTCAACATACTTTGAACACGTACAGTAACTCTTATCATTTATTGTTCAAAGATATTCCTTAGTACTCAAGGAGATCATGTGCCGAAATAAATTAAGAATCTTTTAATTAAGGTTTTTGGTTTTCTATGCTTTAATTACCAGCAATTAAATGCATATCTCTATATAATAAAAATTTGTAATGTGAATTTACTAATTGGAGATTTTCTATTAAGAGATTTCGGAAATATTGGACAAGCATTTATTGGAATTATGAAAACCTAATTTTGTCATTCATTGCATATCTTGAGAATATTTTCGGTTTTGGAAATTCTGTGATGTCCAAACATCCTTGATCTATAAATACCTAAGTTTGGATTTCTAGCAAACTATCCTAAGAGCTAGGCAAACTTCATTTCTTATTGTTTCTGGTGGCGCCGTCTATTCGGAGAGAAAAGTATCCTAATTAGGTGAAATCTCTTACGACCGCTCGTTAAAAGACTTCTGTGGGATCAAGAAGCTCTACGAGTACCGTTGGTGGGAAGCTAGATAATTGCAACATTGTTAGTTTTTGATTGATTTGATTGACTAACGGTTGTTGAAACTTTGATTACACCTAGTTTGTTTATGCTTGAGAATCTTCTCTTCTGACATAAGATTCACTCAAACTAGATCGAAGTATCGACGGGATCTTTAGAACTGTTGTTAGATCTAAAGACATCTTGTGATAATCCATTGTTAACAGACTCCGTTCTGTATGTGATTGATCCACAAGAGATTTAAGCGGTGTTGTGCAGGTTATTATTGAAGATTAAAGAAGATTTGAAGACGAAGAAGATTTCTTATTGGTTTTCGTATCTTTGTGTGCACAAACCTTGATCGGCTGGGAATCAACTAGAATAAGATTTATTCGATTGATTAGTTGCATGAGATCGGCACTCTCAATATATCTCTTTGAGATTTATTTTGATTGAGTGCGAATACTTGACTATTTCGGTAGTTAAAGTTAGATTGATCTGACCAGACAAAGGAGTTTATTAGATTAAACATAACATCCTTTGTAAACGACTCATCTACATCTTGTAGCAAGATTGATTAGAGTGGTTACCAAACAGATTCTTCCTTTACTGTTTGGAATACAATCCAAAGGACTTTCTATTCACGTGCATGACTCTAAAAGTCGAAGGCGCAGAGATACTGAGAGAACTAAGTAGCTAGGGGTAGTCTGCTTGGTCTCAACTATACGAAGTTGGTATTAGATTTTGTATAACGGCTTAATTCTAAGAGTATTCAAAACTGGATTAGGTCCCGGGATTTTTCTGCATTTACGGTTTCCTCATTAACAAAATCTTGCTATGTCTTTTACTTTGATTTTCGTATATAATTGTTTATTATAATAGAGTAAAATACACATATATGTTAACTCTGTAATACTTGATAGTGATCCTATAGAGTTTGGTTATTACCGAACCTATTATCAAGTAACACACTTTGTAGTAGTATTGTCTCCATCTTGTATCCATAGTCAATCACACAAGTTATCTTGTTGTTGTATTGTCTCGATCTCGTATCCATAGACAATCACACGAAGTGTAAACCGAATCGTCGTATTGTCTCGACTCTGTCCATAGACGATCACGTTCGGTAGAGGACTTATAGGTTGAAACAAAAAGATTGTGGTGTATTTGGGTACCCTCGTCTTTTCAAAACATAGTTTTCTAGGCATGAAATCAATCCTAAGTTTATTACACAATCTAGTAAACAAGTTATAAGGATTATGTTTATCTTGCAATTACGAAGTTCAAAAGATAAGCATTATACTTCGTAATTCAATATACACATTTTTGGTGTATATTCTTCCTTGACACTTTGATCATAATAAGATGATTAAGTCTCTAATACTAGAGTGTCATTATATAACTTTTTATGTTATGTTTTCAATATAAACGACTTGAAAACAACGATATAGATAATGGAAACAAGTCAAGTTTTGTATTACTAACCTCAAGTAGAAGGATGATGCCTTCGCTAATTTCGATATATCTTCAGAATCTCCAGGTATTCAGAGTAATACTTATAGTCTAACCTTGACGAAGTTGAATCTAGTGATATAATTAAGCGAGTATTGAGTTTTGATACTAAAAATATGAAAACCAACCTTGACGTACCAACGCTTGGTAGGTTTAACAGAGCAATGCTCTAACAGGTTGCAACATATTCTGTCTTACAGTCTTGATCGTTCTCATAAGAAGAATAGTCAAGAGTTGTAGTATCTGGGTTCCTCTTCCATCAAACATCCTTAGGATAGTCTGGAGAGAGGTGACCTAAGCCTTGCCATTTTTACCATTGAAGAATATTGTCATCATCATTCCATGTATCTTCCTTTTTGGTGGTAGGTAGTTGATTCTTAGCGGATACAAAGTGACCTCTATTTCGATATCTCATTAGTTTTATGAACTGTTGAGTAATGAGAGATAAATGATGGTTTAATTCAATTTCCTCTTCATCATCTAGAGCCACTTGATCTTTGGAGTTTTCAGGACTTGAAGTCACTGGACGTGAAATGGCTTTGAATGCCATGCATGTGCCTTTTTCATTATTAAACATAAATTCATGATCAAATATTATCTTTAATTTTCTAACAAGTAAGCTTCTTGATAAGGATGAAAGATCATTTCCTTTAATGATAGCATGTTTCTTAGACTCGTATCTAGATGGTAAAGATTTGAGAATCTTGCATACTATATCTTTTCAAAAAATAGTATTTCAAAGAGATAAAGAAGCATTGACAATCTCAAAAATCTTTGCATGAAACTCTTCAAAAGTATCGTTTTTCATCCATACGAATGTTCTCCCAATCAGAAGAGAGGGTTTGAAGTCTACCTTTGTTTTCTGACGTGTTACCTTCAAATACAATTTGAAGATTATTCCATGCTTCCTGGGAAGTTTGATATGTATACACATAATGCTAAAGATCTCGGCTTACAGCGTGCATTATAGCATTCAAACTATCTGAATTCTTCTTTGCGAGAGCCTTTTCTTTACTAGAGTATGCAGCTAAGCGTTTAAAAGTAGTTTCCAAATTTTCTACTTGCGGACGATCATACCCATCAACAACTAATAGCCTAGTATTAAAGTCGCATGACTGAAGAAACGATCTCAAAGTAGACTTCCACCAAAGATAGTTAGTACCATCAAATCTTGGAGGTACGTTAACTGAACTCGATTCAGGTGAACTCGAATTCATTGTCTTATAGGTTGAATCGTACCAAACATACATTGTTAGAATTTTTCGTGTTTGCCTGCTTTGATACTAATTGAAATGACGAAGTACCAATACACCACAATCTTTCAAAATCAACCTATATCACTGATACTGTGGGTGATCTAAAATAGATAGAGAATTTCAAGAAAAAAGCAACCACAAAGTATACACTTGGTATATAGTAAAATTCTAGAACCGAACCTAACTATAGGGATCAACCCAAGTGTTTGGATTAACGTACAAGCGCAATTACTTTAACTAAACAATAATTATAATGCGAAAAGTGAAGTAAAAGCACACAACAAGATTTTGATAACGAGGAAACCGCAAATATATAAAAACCCCGGGACCTAGTCCAGTTTTGAATACTCTCATAATTAAGCCGCTATAAAAACACTGATACCAACTTCGTATAGTTAGGACCAAGTAAACTACCCTTAGTTACCTAGTTTTCTCAGTATCTTTGCGCCTGCAACCAATATGGCTGACACACGTGAATCCTTAGATAGAGGCCACTATCTTAAGTTGCTTTACATTCCTATGAAGCTTTCAAGCACTCGACTCTTTTGGATCATCTTCCAAAATAGTAAAGGACTAATCTTTTTTCGGTAACCGCTTTATCAATCTCAAAAAGTAAATCAGGGAATTATGTTGAGTTAAACAAAGTATTTTCTGTTAAATCTAATAAACTCCTTTGTTCGGTTAGATCAACCAAGATCTTGATTATCAAGATAACCAGATCTAGGTTTACAAACTATCAGATTCGGACTAAAGAATACCACCAAATGATAGTTTGTTGATCTAATATAACTAGATTTTAATTATCTATCAAAGATAAACAATGCTTAGTCGGATCTCATCCGATCAAGTGTGTGCACGAAGTAAATCACAAAGAACATAAACCAATAAGAAATCTTCTTGTCTTCAAATCTTCAATATCTTCAAAGTACCCGCATAAACAAACTTGATTCCCTTGTGATCGATCTAGCATAGAACAGAGTCTGCTAACAACGGATGGTCACAAGCCTATGTCAGATCTAAAAACAGATCTGAACTACCGTTAATCCTTGATCTAGGTTGAGTGACCTTATATCAGAAGAGAAGGTTCTCAGAATAGACAAACTAGGTGAAATCAAGGTTTAACAACCGTTAGTCAATCAAACCAATAATCAAAAACTAAAATAATAATGCAAATTCTAGTTTCCCCCCAAAGATATTATCTAAACGCTTCTTGATCCCACAGAATTCTTTAAACTAGTGGACGTAGAGATTTCGCCTAATTAGGTTACTCTCCTCCCAATATAGTATTACAAGTAATACTATTAGTCGGCTACAACAGTGACTACAAAATAAAATGCATGCCTCAGGTTGAGTTTGTAAGAAGAACAAACTTCACTATTTATAGACCAAGGTAGTTTGGACTCCAAGGAATTTCCATAACCGAAAATATTCTCAAGATATGTAATAAACACTTATTTTCGGTTTTGTCTAATTCCAACCAATATCCAACTATGATACTGAAATCCCTCATGGACGACGACTTAATATTAACTGGTATACAAGTATACTTTACTAATATATCTTCCAGAGATATGTTTTACTTGCTGGAAAAATTAATCATCCGAAAATCTTAATAAAATATTATCAAACATTTCGGTTTGGGATCTCATCACCTTGAATATCAAGGAATATCTTTGAACAATAAATATAAGATTTTTACACATGTTCAAATTACTCACAATGTCTACATCTTGAACTTTCTTATTTTGCATACCCAACTTCCAAAATCACACAAACCCTAAAGTATACGTGATATCGTAAATCGGTTTTTCCATGGGGATCGGTCCTAATATAAATCCCCGATAAGTAAGGGTCGAATCTGTTAGAGATCCCCAATACATAGGGATCGGTCCTGCTAGAGATCGCCAATAGGGATCAATCCTTATATAGATCCGCAATAGGAACCGGACCACCAATCCAATTGATTTCTTTCAACTACGAAACAAGTTTTGTATCTACTTCCTTGAACTCATGTAATCAAACATAGATTTCTATGCATGAAATCAATCCTAAGTTCAATACACAATTTAGTGTCTATGTCGCAATTACGAAGTTCAAAAGATAAGCGTTATATACATAAGTTGTGAAACAACTTGTATATTCTTCCTTGACACTTTGATCTTAATAAGATGATCAAGTCTCTAATACTAGAGTTTCATACGTATAACTTCGCATGTTATGTTTTCAATCTAAAAGACTTGAAATTAACGCAGATAGAAATGGAAACAAGTTAAGTCTTGTATTACTAATCTCAAGTAGAAGGATGATGTGTTCGTTGATGTCGGTACGTCTTCAGATTCTTCAGAGTAATAGTTGTATGTCTCAACATTTCTAGACTTCCTAGTCTAACTTAATGAAGTTGACTCCAGTAATCTAATCAAGCGACTTTGAGTTTTGAAACTAAAATATGACAACCAATCTTGACATACCAACACCTGGCGGGTTTAACCGAGCAATGCTCTAACAAAATCAATGTTTGGATTTAAACCGTTCGATTTTTCTTAATTTTTGGTATTCCTTGTAAAACTTTCATAAAGATACAACCATGAAAATACTCGAAAGTATATGATATGCCCAAATATGTTTATAAAAAACGTGATCTGGAATAGTCATACGGCATAATCCATATTTACTTATCTAGCCGTTAGAATACTATTAAATTTTAGTATATTTGGACTTTGGCGTATGATTATAATAGATTTAATATTACAAAGAAGAAATTTCGAGTTCAAGCTTTTGTTGGTTAAAACTCTTGAAATATGATTCAAGCAATGGATGTTCCTAGATCCTTATCAATCTTAGTTAGAATAATTTATTATTGACAAACTATTGGTATTTAAGTTGATCATTTGGAAATTTTCCAAGCAGCAATGAATATTTTCTATTGTTATTGAGAATATTTCAGATTAATTATGTGAGAAAAAGAATTGTTTGGCGATAGGTATACTACTGGTCAGTCTGAATTCTGTGAAATGTATAGGTTTGCAAACCCTTTACATATGAGTTCGGGAATGAGGTAAGTTCGCAAACCCAGTTTCTAAACCCCTTCTATCTGACTTTCGCGAATTACCAAGGTTTACAAACCCTTGTGGTCTGACTTTCGCGAACTTCCTAGGTTTGCAAACCCTTGTGCCCTGACTTTGCGAACTATCAAAGGTTTGCAAACATTCCCAGTTCTAGTATTAGCATAAGTACACAAACTATTCTATATGACTATATTCGCTTTTGCTACAACTCTCATAGATACTTCTAAGACAATCTTATTCACAAAATCACTTTGTGTTTGTCGATCATTGGTTAATCTTGAGTATTATTGAACACCACTAGTACTTGTAAGTCTAAAAGGCTACTTAGCCGATATGAGCCATCGTTATGCACAGTTTCAGAACTATGGACGATAATGCATGTTCTTCTATGTAATTTCAAGGCGGACTTTTCACATGCTTACATGAATTCCTAATAAGAATTTCATCTAAGGTGGGAAGTGTTTGCTTGGATCTCAAGCTATGTTAGCTCTAATCCAAAGCTACCTAGAGCTTTGAAAATCTATAAATAAAGAAACTCTTGCAACGGGATTTCTAAATTCCTGGCGCTCTTGTATCTTAGTTGCTAAGCTAGAGTCTTCCTCTCTAATTAGGTTCTGCATAGTACTGTATTCTAAATTACGACTTTGAAAACTTCATTTAGGGATTCGTGAAGCTCGGTTAGACTATATTTTACATGATAGTTCTTGAACCGGATCTTGTTCTTATTGATCCTTCAGGTTTTCATAATCTTGGATCAGGAACGAGATAGATAAAAATCAAAAGGTTCTCTTCGTCTCAGACTTTGTGATTCCTCAAGATAGATATCTAAACTCCTTTTTTTATTTTTTTATTTTTTTTGGATTATTCTTGAGGGATGGTTAATAATCCAAGATTCTAAGCTAACTGAGTGTACGTGTTCCGGATTCGTGACGTTTGCTGAACTTTGTCTATTGCAAACATAGCTCCAAATCTATATTGAAACATATCAAAATAGAAATCAAATAGGCTTGTGTATTAGAGCCAGATTGGTAACAAAAGTCTTCACTGAGGTTTAAGCAACTCTTAGGATGTAAAGGACGTCAGCTAAGGGAATCAAGTGCGTAGAATCTTACGAGGTTCAAGGGACATAAGGAACACGACTGTAGTTGAATTTCTTGGATGGTTAATTCGGTCTCAACTACATTCCAGTACGAAATCTGATAGTAGGCTAGTGTCTGTAGAGGTTTAATACGGTATGGTGTTTAAAGCTGGACGAGGTCCCGGAATTTTCCCCCTTTACTTAGAACTGGTAATCCTAATAAAGAGCGTATGTGAGGGGAAGTCAGGAAGGAATCTTAGATGATGTTGAATTGGGACTCACTGAGTCATGAAGAAGAAAAGAAGAAAAGTAGCATCGGTAGTAAAAACAATGCCAATACTTTTGGGGAAGATAACACGACTGAGGCTAGTAAGGTGAAGAAAAGACAAAAAATAAAAAATAAAACGGAAACATTTGTTGTCAAGGGAGCTTGGGACATAACTGATTCATCCGTGGCAAGAAAAGCAAAATCTGAGTCTAGAAAACAACAAGATTGCTAATAGGGGGGGCGGTTTGTTTGCGGGTGTACCAAATTACAAATAAGACAAAACAACATTTGCCTTGGGGTTGGTACACCCCCAAGCAAATTGGTACCCCATTAGCAGCCTTGGAAAACAAGGAGGAAATATATCTCCACCCTCCATGGAATTCTAATGTAAATATTGTCTAGCCTCCACAGGGTCTGGTGAAGGTTAGAGCTACATAGGGGCGAGCATGGCCCAGAATGGTCCCGTCTTCACCAAATTCGCATTTAATCCAATAATTGGATGATTCCAGTTTGGACATTCACATCCGATTCAACATCCGATGGGCTAGATGCGAATGAATCTGATCCATGAATATTTTTTTCTATAGTTAATATTGAAAATATATAAGCTAAAGTTAATTAAAATGACTTAAGATCCCAATACACACTGTCTTTACTAACATTTTCTTTACTCACCCATCAAATAAACCCATTTTCCATCAAATACTAGTAAACAAATCATCACTTTCATTTAATAATAAATAATTTCTAACTTTATCCAATACTATCTATGTTTCTGTAAAAGAGATATTATCACTTCTTCATTTTAGCCGATCTCTTTTGTGGAAACGAAGAAAAATTTTATATACTAGTACTTCAAGTAAGCAACTAAAATCAACATTAGTAAACAAAATAAACATGTCCGGTAAAAATAAATAAATAAATAAACTTAACGGATGTGGATGTCCAACGAATTCCACATCTTTATCGAATCCATTAGTGTATGGACCGGACACCCGCATGCAAATCAACTGAATAGATGGATTAGATCCCAATTGCTCACCCCAGAGCTACTTACGACTAGGGGTGAGCATGGGCCGGTATGGACCGGTTTCACCTCATCCGCATCCAATCCAATTGATTACGGATTTCAAATTTTACAACCGCATCCAATCCAACGTCCAACGGATTTGCATCCAATGGATGGACAGATTGGATGCGGATAAACCGATAGATTTGTTTTATAATTAAAATTTATAATAGGGAAATAAAGGCAACAAGTCCATGGGTGGTTTTAGAAATAAGGTTTTGAAGTTATTCAAAATTTGGAGAGAAAGAAAAACCTAACCCCTTTAAATCCGCGGATTCGGGACCAATGCTCACCCCTACATTTACGACTTCAGTTTCAATTTTTAAAGGCCCAATTTGAATCCTTTTTGAAGTCTGTTACCATTTTAGCCTGTGAAGGGTCTGAGAGCCTTAAACAAAATTCTGTAATTACTTGTCAGTAACTATTTCAGATATCATTAAACTGTGGATGTAATATTGCAGGCCCTACTTTATAATGTAAACTCAAAATTAAACTTGGAGCTGTTACATTGATTCAAAATGAAAGAAAAAAAGTGAAAACAGAAACATAATCTGAACTAAGATAAACTAACTAATGAAGTACATAGTTTTATAGTTAACTCGGTCGACATTGATTATTATCCAGATTGTTCAACATTCGGGATGAACAAGAGCTCGTAAAACACGCACCTGCAGTTCAAGACACACTATGTAGCTTTCTACTTCAGAAAACAATTCATCATAATCTCCCATTTCATTCCCTCCGGGTAAAATATTTCTTAGTTTTCTTAAACGGGACTCAAACTTATCTTGACCTCCTATCTTTCTTTTCTTGTTCGATCTTTTCGAGTATTTATCATGAGAAAAATCACCTATGGATCGAGGAGGTAGAGAAGGGTTCAAGCTTCTTGCTATAGGAAATGGTAATTTGGAAATGCATTTCACTTCCCTGCTGTTGTTGTAATCGCTACCAAAAAAATGATAACTATGCATACTGTCATTGCGCCCGTCCGCGAAAAGTAGCTTCTCTACTGTTGTTTTTGGTGCATGTATTGGTGATAGAATACACTCATTCGAGCTTATATCTCTCTGATCAAGTTTTCTTTTTAATGCACGACTCCACCCGAACATGCATTTAGTTGATAATACTAGTGCCATGTCTACTTGAAACCTTACAATTTTCTCTATTTCCGGATCTTGTTTATCATTGGAAAATCCAGTTTCAGAATCAAGTTTCACTAAAAATGACAACAGAGTATTCAAATATGTTTGTGAGAAAGTGTCACCATGTAGTAGTACCATTGTACTAGTTGGTTCGGACGTATAAACTCGTTTACGTTTGCTTATCACGCCTTCCTCCATTGAAGCAAATTGAAGAACTAGCTAGTACTGCTAACAAATAATGGCAATTCAAAAATCAAAGAAGCCACACAATGGAAAATGAAGAGGAAGGAACAAGAAGAAGGTTATATAGATGTCTTGCTTATTGCACTGCCAAGCTTGAAGGGGAAACTTTAAGTTTCTTTACCACAAGACTTATCCATTGAAGCACATGGATAGGTACACAATGCAAACATTAATATAAGTTCTCATAGCTTATAGTTTTTCAGATAGGCCTTTAACATACTAATGCAACCAACCCATATGAATTAGTGCAGTAGCTAGATGATGATGAGAAAACTTTAAGCAATACTCACACATATTTATAGATAGAGAAAGACAATGCAAACCTCTTCTAACTAGCTTAGATGAAGTTAGCTGAAGTTATGAGTTTTTGGAGAGTTGTGGCAAAGAAAAAGGATCACCAAAAGAATACAAGAAATACTGGTAAGAGAAAATAATAGTGTTGCAAGTGTAGTAGGAGTAGATAGCTCTCTAGGGGTCATGCACATGGGTTCACATGCTCTTAATGTTTTTGCTTTACAATACCAACCAATAGACTGTTTTCTTCTACCCATGTGCAAGGGTACACTACACACATATGACACTATAAATGTCCTCGCATAACTTCAACAAAGTACTTTTCTCTTCCTTCCTTCATCCCCATAAAAAAAACCACTCTGTTTTGCCTTTATTCCTCAACCATCCATTCCAATTGATAATACACATACCTTCCCTTGATATATATACCTAAAACCCTCGTCCACTTGATTTCCACTTTTTTCCTCCTCTCCAAATTATATCTTGAAGGGTTTAAGTGAACCCACAAAAACCTCATCTTTCTTAAACTATATGCAAACTCTTTGAGGACTAAGATACATGTACCTGTAGTTTCTTGAATTGGAAGTGTCACTGTCCCCACACTATTCAACTCCCTAATAAGATAAACAAAGCAAAAACTTATTTTTGAATAATTAGTCAGAATTTGAACTCATTAGAATAGTTTCTGATGCTTTTAGTAATTAATCATGTGAAACAACCTAGTTTTGCAGTTCTTAGACATTAATAGAACCTTGATTACCAATGGCATTGAAATGGAGGAAACTGGAAAGTGATTAGGTGAACATTTATTGGAGGTGTTTGTAATGTAGTGACTAAGAGAGAATGCACATGCAAATGTATAAAACTGGCCTTGTATTTGTGTTACTTATGTATACGCAATGCTTTGCTGGTTTTGGAGCTTTGTTTATAATGTCATTCACATGCATTACATTGCAATGTTTTTTACTCATTACTTCGTATCCACATGGACAAAATTGAAAACCCAACAAAATATGGAAAGGGCCATACAATGCATCCAAATTTATTTCGTGTCTCAACATTCAACTGTATATACTTAGGGTGGGAACCTTAAGGTGGGGGCTGTTCACAGGTTTCAAACCTCCACAATAACATCAGACACACATCTTATCAGTTTAACTTTGAACTTTATAGAAACAAAAACAGCAGTGCAGCTTTTGGTTTGGCTCCATGGGTTGATATATTCGGACTTTAGAGGTCAAAATAACGGTATTGTTTAAATCCCGAGGTTGATCGAGTTGAAATCCTTGTGATGGTGATAATACAGAAGTGAATTATGAATTTTGAAGATTTTTGAGTGCTGAAAGCTGAAAGCTACTGTGAACCTAGACATCACATATAAAGGTTTAAGGAATCGAATCTAGTGAATGGAAAAGGGAAAGGAAGCTGGGAATATGAACAAGCAATGGATCCTGATGGACAGATGCATGATTAAAGGAATCAAAGCATAAGCCTTGATGGGATAGGACATCCCTTTGCAGATTCACCACCAGTCCAAAAAGAGAAGGGAAGTTGAAGATATGAACCAACACATGAAACAATTTCTGAATAAAACACTATGAAGAAATAATTGCCAAACTTCACTGCACAACTTGTCGTGCACAGCCCTCGGCAATCCATTTTATTCTGTAACAAACTGTAAGACTTGGTAAACAACACAAGTGGAGAGTAGAGCTATAAAATCTGAAGTAGCAAAACTATTCATAAGAAAAATATCAACACAAATATTGAATGAAACTCTCCATTTCATCAAAAGGTTTGATTAAACAATTTTGCTTTATCACTCAGATACTCAATTGGGTCATCATTGAAAATGTTAAGATGCCCCCTGAGACTGAGATTACAAAGTGCACAAGAAAAGTGAAGGGAAAAAAAAAACTGTGTGATGCGATGTTATTATAACTCTTCATACATAAGGAGAAGTAAAACACAACTTTTCCTTGAGGGCACCTAGAAACAGCAGCGGAAAGAAGAAAAAGCAAACTGATAAATAAGTTTATAGCACCGGCAAATATCTGATTCACTATTTAGAAGGAAAAAAAAAGAGTTCTAATAGCTGTTACGCCGTCGGCATCCTCTTCTTAGTTATGATGTTCTTTCAGTGAGCGCCAACAAACCACACTTTCTCAATACAATTATATGTTTATCCAAGTTTATTAAACAGTGTAATGCTGTTGGATTGTGTCGATATCTAGTCCTTTTAGCTTCACGACAGATTCAACATGTCCCTTGAGTGTGTGAAGTTCCCTTAGTCTGCAAGGTAAAAACAAAGAGGGTTTAATAAATCCAATTGTACAAGAGACCCCATGATACAGGAGTAACTTAGCATCATAATGGCATCTTGATCGGGAATGCTTACCTGGCAACTTCAGCTCGCCTCTTAGCTTGCTCAGCAATTTCTGAAAGCTCTCTGTAGCTATTCTTGTCAGCAAAGAGGGTATTTGCTTCTGGTGGTTGAAGTCCATGTAGAGTTCTTTGAGCAAGAGCCCATTGAGCTTCTCTCTCCTCTTTTCCGTAATCCTTCTTGGTAGTGAAGGCAGTCTGTTTTTATACCAAATAAAACGAGAGAATTGTAAGAAGGTATCCCAGATTGCAACTTGCAGTTAAGAAGTAATTTACTACAAAATTCTGAAAAACAAAGGAAAGAGAATCTCAAGAGGGAAGTACCTTGTTTTCAAGGAGGTTGTCCCAAGCCTTTCCACTAAGAACATATCGGATGATGAATTTGAGAATGTCAAGTGGGAAATAGGTAACAAGGCTGAAAAGCCAAACAACTCCAGCCCATCCCCAACCAATACCTCTCATGTTAGCAAATTCCCAATTGGCGTATACAGCAATCAAAGTTGCCACCTGATAACATAGATCACATACGAATGTAGTTAGTAACAAACTTGGTGGAAAACTGGACAGCAAAGGAGGAGAAAGAACACCAAGGGAGAGCACAATCTTACCAGCTGAGCAGCAAAGAACGCAAAAACAAGAAGAAATCCAGGTCTTTCAACGAACGACCAGCTGCGAGACCTTGTAACGAAAATGAGGGCCTGGCTCACAATACTGACTTGCAAGTACAAGGCAGCCATCATTTCACGCTTATCATCCCTAATAGGTCTAACACCGAATTTGTCCTGTATTAGGAAGACGAGGTACAACAACATCAGAATTGTAGTTAATGAGCAAAAGAGGTAGAACAGGGGTTAACGTGTTAATGTACAAACAGTACTTACAGAGAAGAAATCAGTTTTCCATGCAGCCCAGAAGAATATGACTGTCATCAATGCCAAGTAACTTCCAAGCACAACTCCAGTTGCAAAAATTTCTTTTAGTTTCCAACTGTCGGGAGTTGGAGATGGCTTGACACGATCTTTAGAGATGGTCATGATGGTTCCTGGATATAAGAATGCGAGGATCAGACACACAATCATGTTATGGAGAAGGGAAGGAAATGGAAGCTTTATATCATTCAGAAGTTCTTTGATAAACTCTTACCATCATTTAGGATGGCAATGATCAAAACCATGAAAGGAGCAAAGTCAAACTTCCAGATCAAAGCAATAAACATGAAGCCGAACTGTAAATTAAGAAGTAAAGAAGAAGAAACAGATCAGTACAATAATCACAGTTGAAATAGTTATATCTAGGAATTAGACCATGAATATCAAAATGACTCCACTTACCACAATACGGATAGTGATTGAAACAGCATAAATCTGCAAAGAGAGGGAAAACAGTGTTGGTCAGGCATGCTAGAAAATCGTGAAAACAAAAAAGAAACACTAAAACAAACTGAACTCACTGTGTAATTCTTCATCCTTTGGAAAATGGCTCTGCTAGTAAGTACTGCACTGATAATAACACTCAATCCAGGTTCTGTGAGCACAATATCGGAGGCACCTCTGGCAGCATCAGTTGCATCAGCAACAGCAATACCAATATCAGCTTTCTTGAGTGCAGGAGCATCATTCACACCATCTCCGGTCATACCACATATGTGTTTTTTCTCTTGCAGCTTCTTTACAATTTCATACTTATGCTCTGTTGTACATAACAAAAATCTCCCTTTAGGAGGCAAATAAAAAAAAAATCTAAGATTTATATAACTACAGAGAATTGAGCAACAGACCAGGGAAAACTCCTGCAAACCCATCGGCCTTCTCGATCAGCTCATCTACAGGGAGAGAAGCAATTGATGCATCCTTGTTGTTGCCAAGAAGTGCAGAAGAGGGGTACATGTTAGTTCCCATTCCTAGCCTTCTTCCGGTTTCCTTAGCAATGGCAAGCTGGTCTCCTGTAATCATCTTTACGTTCACTCCAAGATTGAGAGCTCTTCTGATGGTTTCTGCACTGTCATGCCTGGGAGGATCGAACAGAGGCAGAAGACCAACAAACTGCCATGGTGCACCTGGACTGTCTTTGTTTTTCTCAGGAACTTCCTGCAAACATTAACAAAATGGTTATACTATGTAAATATTAAAGTAAAAGGTAAGTGAGGAATCATCGAATAGTCACAGATCATTACCTGTCTTGCGACGGCCAATGATCGCAGACCACGTTCTGCATACTTGTCAATGACGGAATGAACCTTGTTTCTTACATCCTCTTTGCAGTTGCAAAGATCAATAATCTGTTCAGGTGCCCCTTTACTGGCCCTGTGCCATTTGCCGTCATTATCAATATAGGTAAGAGCAGTCCTCTTATCCACAGGGTTGAACGGTAAAAAGTGAACCTCTCTTATACCAGCTCTAGCCTGTCAAGTATAAAAGTGGTCAACGTTCATGCCTAATATTAATAAATGAATATGTAGGACAACAGGTGAAAGATAAAATATAAGAGGAGATAGAGAAAGATGTATACCTCTTTGGGATCCGCAAGCATACCAACCATGCAAGCATCAATTGCATCCTGATTTTCCACCCTGGATGCCCTTGCAGCAACAAGGAGAACGTGATCTTTCTCGACACCCTTAGCGAACACTTCAACCAAGTTCTTGTCAACACTAAGCTTGTTTAGGGTAAGGGTTCCTGTCTTATCGGAACAGAGAACATCCATACCAGCCATCTCTTCAATGGCAGTCATTCTCTTAGTGATAGCACCTTGTTGAGAGAGCCTGTGGGATCCAATGGCCATGGTGACAGATAACACAGTGGGCATGGCAATTGGGATACCACCAATCAAGAGAACCAATAGGTTATCAATTCCATCTCTGTACTTTCGTTTCTGAATTGGGTACATTACTATGATCTCAATTAACATACCGATTGCGATCGAACAGATACAGAAGTTACCAATAGCAGTAAGAACCTTCTGGAAATGACCAACTTGATTAGTACTGTCAACTAAATGTGCAGCCTTGCCAAAGAAAGTGTGCACTCCAGTTGCAATAACAACGGCTTCAAGCTCTCCTTGTTTACAGGTTGAACCAGAGAACACCTCGTCAGATGGGTTCTTAGTAACTGGGAGAGATTCTCCAGTAAGAGCAGATTGATCAATCTTTAAAGGATCACCCTCTAGAAGACGAGCATCAGCTGGGACGATGTCACCCAATTTGATGCTGATGATATCTCCTGGAACAAGAATTGCGGCATCTTGCTCACTCCAACGACCGTCTCTAAGTACCTATATTTGAAGAACACGGACCAAGCAATATAAGTTACAGCATTTTAAGCACAAACTCATGTAAACCTATACTTCATATTAAAGTTTAGATATAATCAGTGAGGGCTGTACCTTAGTTTTGGGAGCAAGACCAGCCATGAGAGCTTGTGCGGCATTACCGGCATTATTTTCTTCAATGAAACTGATTGTGGAATTGATAACAAGCAAAACCATGATACCAACGAAATCTTGCCAATCTGGGGGCCTACCACCACCATTAGCCAGGGCAATAGCCATTAATGCAGCAATCTCCATGACCCATGACAATGGATTCCACATGAATCCCAAAAACTTGAGAAGTTTGCTCTCCTTTTTCTCTTCGAGCTTATTGGGTCCAAAGATCTCAAGCCTGTTGGCTCCTTCTTCCGTACTCAGACCCTCCTTCGAACATTTCAATTGTTCGAAAACTTCATCCATGGGGATTCGTTCCTGCAAAACATAAACATTGGATAACGTTTGTCAAATATTTATATAAGCATTTCCAGACTACCTTCACATAACTGCAAAATCGTCTTAATGTCTAAGCTGGTGGTAAGCGAAGGTCTATGTGAAAAGGAGTCATGTCTAGCGCAGATATTATGCAACATTTCGAAATCTAAGCTTTACAAACTTTCAAATATAACTGTATAAAACACATGAGTACTTGGTTACATCTCAAGTGGTCGTTATGTCATTGATATCATAAATATCATAAAATTAAACAATATATGAACCCGAATAATTAACTGACCATAGCCCATAACTGCTCCTAGTTGACTTAGAAGAAAAAGAGGTGTCACAACAACAAAAACAAACTACATAACGAATAGTGGTAAAGCATAACTGTTGAAATTTGTCGAATTTTCAAAATTAAAATGAAAAAAATAAATAAATAAATAAAAATATCTAAGAAAGGCAAGAAATGTTAATTATTTTTTCAGAAGAGTTGAATTTCTAAGGAGAAAAACACAATAATTTGGCAAATTTAGGCATATTTTGGGTCGGTGTATCTATCAAAGGCAACACAAATATTGTCAACATTCTGGGTCCACAGTTTAGCAAGTTTTTTTGGGGACCTATACCCATGTGTGGCCAACTCTACTAGGGCACGGAATTAAGGTACAAGATGCATGTTATCATTTTCATTATCTTGGGAAGAAAAAAAAGAACTGATTGGCACAAATTAGGCCTTTAACTAAGGTCCTAAATTTTGGTTTAATATATAAAAAATATTCTAAACAAAAACACAATTATTAGTGTCAAAAATAAAATATTTCAACAATATGATTTGAGCGATTGCTAACAAACCCACTAAGGATTCAGGTTTTCTTTAGAAAAAAAAATCTAAGGCGTCGAGATGCCTATATCGATAAATCTCACGTATCTAGATAGATTTAACCTGTTTAACAGACTTAACGGTAACGATGGCCAATACATCGTTACATCCGTACTAAGAAAAATATGAGGTACTACGGATGTACTCAAATCCCAAAATAGGTAAATCAAAAAAAAAAAAAAAAAAAAACACAGTACAAAAATAAACTGCAGTAATAGTGGAATTATTAGAATTATTATTATACAAAAGGACGAAACCTATAAATTAATTTTTAAGGGTCTTATTTGTTAGGGAAAAAAAATTAGTATCAACATAATAAATCGAAAAGATTTCGTTTTTTATGCGGAATAAGAAATATATAATGAAAAAATCGCAACAGATTTTTATTCATTATAGGAATTCTTGATTACTTTAATTTTTGGTTAATTAAAAATTAGACTAGACAATTAACCATAATTAGCGGAAAATGGAATTCTCAGTCGGAGATGAGGTTATCTAGGAAATTGTGCTGAAATTTTTTGACTGAAAATTTAAGCAAAAAAGAAAAACTTTCCTTACAAAAGCTGAAGCAAAAAAGTTGTGGAAAGATTAAAGAAAAAAGATCTAAAACATAAAAAAGTGAAGAAATTTCAATAGGCGAAAATTACAGATCTATTATCATTTTTAGATCAGGAAAAAAAAGAAGAGGGTTCTTAATTATGAATCCTTCATTAAAGGACCTCAAAATCCCAGAATGAAAGTCCATGGAATTAACTAATTGCATAGCTGAATCAAAATCAATTGAATTTTGATTTTGATTATGATGAAAATTAGATAAAAGAAAAAATCCTCAATCACTTTAAAAGCAAGAAACAAGAGATTTAAGTGGTAAAATTAGTTACCAGATCAACAGCTTCATTCTTAATCTCCTCCAAACTAATAGCTTTATCGCCACCCATCTTCACAAATCACCAAAAAAAAAACACACCAGAGGACTCTTTTTTGTTGATCAAATACTCAAAAAGAAGTTTTTACAATTTTCCGACCATGAAAGGTTGTTCTCTCTTGCAGAAAAAAACCCCCCAAAAAATCACAGTAGTAGTGTTTTTGTTTTCTGGAAAGGGTTTTCCTTCTCTCTAAAATGTCTGCTTAACCTCTACCTTTATAATAGTTCCTTTCAGTGGGGCCCTGCAAACAATTTACATGGGACCCAAACTCCGTTCCAACCGGTGACGTGTCGGTTCCGCTGGTTTTGGACTTTGAACTTTCAATCTCCCCAGGCCGTCCGTAATGCGGTGTTCCATTTCGTCTTGCTGAGCTTTTCATGGCCCCACATAAATAAAACCCTAAACTCTTCATTTTAGTCGGGAAATTTCCTTTGATTAATCAAGGGACAGTACGTCTCAGTTCTCGTTTTAGCTTTTTTATCACCAAATTTTTATTAGCATAAAGCATAATTTATTAGTATTAGCATAAAATGATTCAACGGCTATTCTTTTTCGCATAAATCTCTCGGTTGTGCGAGATTCTTCGCATCAATTTCTTAGAGGCAACATGAACAGCAATACATTTGCCTAATTTACCTGCTTCTGCATTGGAATTAGTCTATGCCTTGCCTTTTATGGATGATCTATGTTAATTAATTTGTGCAGAATCACTAGTTGGAATGCAAAATTGACCCTCAATGCATATAATCTATCAAATTTAATGTTCAGCGTTAAACATAAATTGTCGATTTCCGGATGTCGTTAGATGACAACCAATATTTTTTCAGCTTTCTTCCGGTATCGTTGAGTTTAGTAAAACATGCTCCCGTCTTCCTGAAAAATGCGTGGAGCTTTCTGCTTGAGTCAGGGGAAAGTCCAGCTTGTTCGGCCCTGCTCCGGCTTCAAAGAAGAAAGCTCCTTGTTATGGCATTCACGTTATTGTCTCTCATTCTAGGCTTATTTTGAGATATTGTTCTTTACCAATTAATTAAATAAGGAAGTTTAATAAGGGGGTCATTGTTTTACCCTGCAAGTAAGAAGCACATAAACACAATTCAACCAACCATAAAAAAAATCCTTAAAGTAAAAGATTTGTTTCTATGAAATCGGCGTTATTTATGGGTACGGAATACGTACTACCTAAAGTTAACTAACTCCGCCGTTGAATTATCTTTGTTAAGACTGGTGGGGCCCACTAAACCCCTAATCACCCAACTAATACTGTAAGAATATACTAGAATAGTAAGTAATGACCATTAGATTTTAACTTTTATGACTAATCTCATCTAGAACAGCAAAGATTCTTGATTTTGACTAATCTGAACGCTTTATCGCATATCACACAAAATATTACCGTAGTTGCTGATATAGTGAACCAACCGTTTCGAAACCGGACGGAACGATTCATGGCGATATGCAAATCTTATGTACTTTACCCAACGTGTCTGAATCGAACGATCTCGGATTCAGACAATATAACATTTCCGGCATATGTAAGATCTTTCTTAAGAATCTTTTGCAGTTCTGCACGTGTTCGACTTGTTTCTGCGACTGCGCTGGAAACTAAATGCATCGGCCATCTAACGGACAAAATCTGCATCGATATCCACATTCCCGTTCACATAGGAATTTTACCATATTTTTTTTAGGTATTGACTTTAGGTTTGGACTGGTCCCACCAGTTTAGGGCTAAAGTAAGAAATTTACTATAAAACACCTCGGTACATCATAAACTAATATTTCTTCCTTGCGGGACCCACTTCATAAGGAGGTGAAGCTGTGAGGGCAAATAATAGAACCATGGCCTGTCCTGGCCCTAATGAAACTCCAAATCACATGAAACTCCATTGGAGAAAAACTATAAATTTTCGGACCGTTAAATTATTCCAAACCATATTTTGACAGTTATCCTGTTATGGTCTTAAGATATTTTCTCCCGCCGGGTACATCGCAGGGTTTCTAGGGTTAAGATAATTCGGATGAAGTAATATTAAATTAAAAAAAAAAAGACAAAAAAGGAAAATATATTTAAAATGGTTTTTTTTATTTTCCTTTGTTATTTTGAATCACAAAAAAGAACACCACTAATTTGCTGACACAAGTAATGAATGGATTAAAAGAATCCTAGTAAAATATTTTCTAATAATTGAATGAGTTGAATTACAATCTTTGATAAAATAATATCTACCATTAAATTTTGTTAAATGTTCCTACTAATTAAAAAAAAATTACACCCCATAGTGTTCATATTAGCCAAAAGAATGGTGAAATTATGAGCAATGGCTTGTCCTAAATTGCGTTTCCAATTAAGTCTGATTTTAGGTGGATCAGTTTCGTTAACTTAACGGCGTGCTTGGACGGTGGGTTGAGAATTCTATTCCCATAAATCAAATTTCCTAAAATGGGAATCCTAAACCCACTATTCACATGGTTTTGAATTCTCTTACTTAATCATATTCTTAAACCTATTCCTATTTACCAAACATATAATTGGAATAGTATTCCCAGAAAATTAATTTCAATTCCTCCAACGACCACGCCATAAAAGAGTGATTGAGTGTGAATTAATAAGTACTTGATTTTACTTCCATCTTTTTGTGATGACATTTAAGCTTTAAATTTTTACCAATTTTTAAAAACGGGTTTTTACAAATCTAGGTCTGTTTTTTTTTATGGTTTACAAAACTAAGCCTCTTTTTTTTATTTCTTACAAATCTAAGTCTTATTTTACCAAAATCGATGGACGGAAAGTTAGCACCGTTAAGTGGAAGTAAAAAGACTTATTAGTCCTTTGAATCGCTGATTTAATTCTGTCTCATCACCACTACTCAAGCCACTACTGCCTGCACACTACTATTGCAGCACCTAAAATGCATCTATTGCAGCACACTACTCAAGCCATTTGCAGTTCAGTTAAATTTTCATTTGCAATTACAGACTTATTCTTCTCAAGCCATTCACTGCATGCACAACCAATTTCCTATAGCTTCCTGACTTTACTCCTCAAGCAACTCAGTGCAGCAACAACTTCAAAATCTCCTTCTAACACATCAAATATAACTCAACATACTCCATTGTTCACAATAACATAGGCACTAACACACTTCTCCTTATCTGTTGGCTTCAACTCCAGCTGCACCTAGCCATTTCTCACACAGACTCATCATTGTCTCAGTCCATTGCAGGTTCAAGACTGAGCTCATAACCTCAAACCCTGCATTTTTTTTCATACATCCATACCCATTCATTCCCACATTCCTGCAATTATGACATACCACCTATTCCATCTGCAACTTTAATTCTAGTTTCAAACACAACTCAACAACACTATCTTCTACAGTAGCATCAACCAATCATCACAGCAACCATTCAACACAAAAACCCAAAAATTCCTACTTTGTATCCATGGATAGAGCAGCGTCAAAGAGAAGGGACGTGGCTGACTGCTACAAGACCTGGCCTGTGGTTCGGTCTTTTTGTCAAACGGTTGTTGTGCACACTCTGATGGTGTTTTTCTCCGCTAAGGAAACACCTTTTGTAGCCTTCCAATTCCCTGCAAATTCAAATCAGATATAGACCCACCATTTTTAATCCATTCAAACTCTATATCATCATTAATCTTCACTACTTAGAACTCGAAAACATCCATTGTCAATCTGCACCATTTACTTTCATTACCAACAGCAACAACAGATTTTCTTTCAATGAATTCCTTGCTGAAATCTTAACTAAATCTTCTCATAACTTGTTGTATAATTGAATCCAGCAAGAACCCAACTCATAATTCATCACAGAATCTTCAAAAAAACTCTTTCATTACCACCATTCAACAATAAATTCAATGGAAGCAATGCTTGTTTCTTCCCTGTTTTCTTACAAAGATAACTCTGTCCAGACTCGCATAAAAATCTTACCCAATCCAGTGAATAAATCGGACCCGAACTCCATACCTTCGATTTTGAATAACCAAAGAGGATAAGAGAAGAAGAAAGAAACAATCAGATCGTCCAATTTCGTTGAGATTCTTAGATCTCAGATTATTGTCTCTGTATCCGCCACGTGGCGACCATTACTATGTTCTTTGGAAATCAAAGCCGTTGGAAATCACCGAGATTTCCAGATCTTAGATTAACGTCGCAAAATCCGTTGTCTCCATCACACGCACGAAGAGGGCATTTTCGTAATGTATGCAACTACACAAGATCTTGATGTATGGGATTTTGATGAGATATTGACAATTCAACACGAGATATTGACTAAGATAACGGATTTGGATGGAATCTATTCAATTGGCTTAGATTTGTAAGAAATAAATTAAAAAACAAAAAGGCTTAGATTTGAAAACGATCTACCAAAACAGACCTATTTCTGTATATATTCCTTTAAAAGTTACAAATTTTATTAAATTTACATTGTTAGGTTAGAAATTACTACGAGAAATTGCATATATAAAACTCGCAATTTATTAGGTTGTTGGTATACACAAAATGGTCTAATGACTAAAGTAAAATTTATTGAATTTACATAGTAAGTTATTTTGCTAAATGCCCATTTAAAGATGCAATATGATTATTGGACCAATATAAGAACCTGTTTATGCCGCAGTAATCTCCTAATTCGTAAGATTGGTCGGTAAGGTTTATGGTTTCTGATAACATTCTATTGGGATTTGTAATCTTAGGTCTTACCTACTAGAGTCTACAGTAACATTTTGGGAGTATATCTTTCTTTAGAAGACAAATAAGCTAAATGGTGGGAATTTCATTCCAAGAAAAATCATTGTTCCTCCGATTATGTAAGTTCTCATCCATACTTTTATTCCAGTAATCCTTCTCTTTCTCTTGTTGGATTTCCCCGCATTGTTCATTTATGGTATGTTTCTTTATATTCTTTTATTTTTGATCTTAACCCCAATGTATTCTCTTGAACTACCAATAATGAAAAGGTTTTTTTGTTTATCAAAAACAAAAGGAGTCTAGAGATTAGGATAATGATTCTTTCAGACACGTTGAAGGTCATATGGTGTGGGATACAAGAAATAACCATACAAAAGGCGGTTAGTAATATTTGTGTAAGAACAATTCTAGACATACCAAGAGTCTGAACATGGTAAAAACCGACACTCACTGTTTAGCTTGTGGGCCCCGTCTAATCCTTTGAGACAAACATGGGTTACATTTAATGTGTTTGAGTCGTTTTTTGTGATGTACGAAAACTTGGTCTGTGAAAATATTTTGTTTGTGTGATTTTCCGGATACTTGTAGGGTTGCTGCGGAGTTACCAAATGAATAATGACTGGAAGTGGATTTTTATTTTGTATTAATAATCCCCTGTAGCGTCCATGGATAATTGCGGGCATGGTTTATCTTATAGGTTGATAACACCTGTAATTGTTGACACCAATTCAAGATTGCCATTTTCTTTTAGCCATTTGGTGAATAATGGCATGTTTTTTCTTAAATAACTTGAATGAACTAGGAAAAGTTAACTACAAAGCTCGCTTACCAACCTACGATATATACTTCCGACAATGGTGAAGTTTGTTGCAATACTTCCAGAAGCTCCCAACATGTATTGTTTCTGCTGAATTTTTTTCATCTTTCCCTTCAATGTCCTTTCTGAATGGCAGTTTGGTTCAATAATCCTGGGAGCTCAAAAATAGGGAAATATCCCAAACTTTGGATGAAGTCTTGGTTGTTAAATGAAGATCGAAATTTCCATAGTGGAGGGGAATGCAAGTCAACTATGGTATTGTGGAAAATATGGATTTCTAGATGCAACCTCAGATTCGACAATCTGAATTCTTAGCCAGAAAACGTATTTTCAGAAGCTTTTAAAGCCATGTTTAATCTAAATTCAAATTTTCGACCAAGAAACTCGAAAACCATCATGAATTCATAGAACCCTCTAGCATACATCAATCATGAGGAATCTTACGATAATATTATCTTTTGTGATGCTGATAAAACTAATTATGATTGTGATATTGGGTTATTTGTATATGGTACAACAGAAAGGAACAGCAAAGGGAAAATAACTTTCATAACCTGCAGAGATGAAAAGCAAGCAGAATACTTATCTTTACTTGAAGCAATTAAATAAGCCAGAAACCTCCGATGAAGTTCAGTAAGGTTCATTAGCGATGCATCAAAGTAGTTAATTCAATAAATAAGAACGTTAATCAGGATAACTTGTGCAACAGTGGTATTTTAAATGATTGTAAGCTTATACTTTCTTCTTGTTTCAATTCTTGGAAATGCTCTCATGTTAAGAACAGCGAAAACCCTGTAGTGGATATGATTGCTAAGCATGCTAGGCATTCCAAAAAAGATGGTTGTTAGTTGTACCTAAAGTAAAACTCTTTGTTATCTTTGATGTATCGCTCCTGATATTTTGATATACTGGTCGTTCATCAAGAAAAAACAATCGACATTGTTAACTAAAAATTTGGAATTCTGATTCGCATGCTCTATAGCCTTTCAAATACAAGTCCACAAGCTAGAACCAACAAATTTAGAGTAAGTATCTCGAAGGAAAAAGTCAAGGTTATATCCAAATTTTTGCTAGATAATCTGTCTCAATAGAGCATTTTTTCATTCCCATAACGTAATATATTCATTTGCAGTGAAAAGCATGATTGACAAGTTTGGGTTTTTTTATAATACCAATCCTCCTTGTATACATAGGCAACACTTTTTCAAACCAAGCTACCCAGCTCCCCATTTTGGAAGAATTAGTAAACGTGCGTAAGAAATTTCTCATAATTTTCTCAAGTTCTTTAACAACTAAAATAGGCATATGCAAGACTGAAACGTAGAGAAATAATAAATAGTTAGATTAACAAGCACACAGTTAAACGTAATCAATCTGCCATCCTTCTCTTTCAAGTAGAAAGCTTTTGTTGCATTTTTTAAGTAACTAAGTCCCGGACTGCTTTACATTTAAATTATTTCCCAGAGGAATTCCTAAGTAGTTAATAGAAAGTTCTACTAGATTACATCCAAATATATTATCTCAACTATCACCATTATAACCAACATCAATAACATTTTTCTTCAGTTTATCGTTAGACCTGACAATACCTCATAAGCATGAACGACATTTTCTAGAGAAGCCACCTAGTCCTCATAATAATTAAGGAAAACAACTAGTATTTAACTTTTCTATTATTCATGAATGTGTATTTAAACATTTAGTGTATACAAATTCAACATTTAGTATATTTAAACATTTAGTGTATACAAATTCAACATGATAATGGAAAATACCTAAATTAAACAGAAAAACGGGTGTTTAGTCTATTGTATCACAAATAAACATTTCAGATGCTTTTCTGAATGCCTCCCAAATTTTTTGTAGGAACCAAACGGAACACTACCCCTCCTCCTCTACCAACCCCACCTCACAATCACTATCAATTGCACCTTACCTAGTTATTACTTACTGGTGCAAAGTCTATCGTGCCACCATACTTATGACACATCACAATATACTAGAATTTGAGCAAAATACGACACAACATGGCATCATGATGTATCAGATTTATCGGCACACTAGAAATACACAATACCCGACATAGGAAAATACGAATCACGACATAATACGCGGCACGGCACCGTAAAGGACGTGGCATGGGTGAGCACAACATGCATGAAACATAACACAACATGTTTAAAATAAACCATATTTAGCGTATATTTCAGAAAAAGTTTTTTATAATTCGAATTAACGATGGGTTTTTTTTTTTTTTTTTGACACGGAATTAACGTTGTAAGTGTGTCGTTTTTGACACTTATTTGATACTAAATAAATAATGATGTAGTTATTACTATGTAAGATCATGCGCATGCTTATTTTTTTAGAACAAAATTTATGATATTATGTAATATCTACTAATCTTTATTTCAATGGTTGAAAATCTGTTATACTTTTCGAAAATCGTTCATTTTTTTTGTAGGTGTACAAATTTTTACAAGGGGAATATATCCTAAAATAGTGGCTTCAAATGCGATACCGTTTAAGTTTTATTCAAAAAAAAAAATGACATCCAAAATGTGAGATAGTGTGCCCAAAACAAAAAAATTATGGGGCACCTTTTGTTCTTGAAGATCAAAGTGCAATAGGAGATAATTTTGGACACTGGCTAAGTTAAAATACTACATGTTTCATCTAAATGTAAAATTCATACACTCGTGAAAATTAATGAAATTATTAGTGTGAAATATCTTTAAATTCCTTAATGTTAGGTTTTTTCCCAAACCTCATGCATTAATTTTAACGAATACACGGCTTATATAAGGACTACAAAAAAAATTATATTTATATTTAAAAAATTATCCTAATAAGAATCAAATAATTACATGTCATCAAAATCCGGTTCCTTCAAGAAATTGGTTGGAAGTCTCGCTACAAGCTGAGCTCCAACCCCTTTTTGAATAACCACTCCAATCCTATGAAAAAGAAAATCTCTGACCCGAACATTAGCATCATGACTGTCCATGAAATTACGCAACCTTTTCAGGAAATCAATTGTTTCACTACCTAACTCACCAAGGGTAGTAAACACCAGTGTACCAAAACTGTAGCCCTGAGCACTACACTTCTCGAGATATTTAGATTGCTTACGAGCAACAGCACCACTAATGGCTTGGCCTAGACTGGAGGAACGAACACCACCTCCAATGAAGGGGGACACCTGTAACATCCAAACACGTATCACGACCCTTGTCCCAATTATAAACCATGATGTCTGCAGGTCTCAAAGTCGTACTATTATTCGCAAGCAAACCAAGATCCACCTACTTCCTAGCAGTCATACCAGCACGATAACACATATCAACAAAGGTGTCTCGAACAAGATCATGTTTGAACTTAAGCCCCACCTCAATAGCACAATGAAGAGCGTGATCTCCATAGACATCCATCTCTCTGCCACAACAAGGGCATGCACTATCTTCCTCAAAGAAAGAAATCCCAAAACGATAGTGTAAGATTGGGCTAAATTGTCTAGGCCCAATCTTATGGTTAAGGCCCTCAATTGGTATGGACATCAAGAAGTCTTGTACGTGAGCAGTTCTGTTACATTGCCATAGAACCATGTCTCTCTCAGACATAACAAAATTATAATGCATAGATTTCTTCACAGTATCGAAATAGAGAGTTTCCAGGAGCTCATAGAGTGATGGGGGGCAACATCATCGATATGATATCTTCTAAAAATTGAAAATATATGGGGGCCAATAAGTAATTTAACATTATATATGTCAAAGACCAATGCCATCCTGCATGACTTTGCGGGATGACTTTCTGCTCAAGCGGCTTCTCAGACGTTGGATGATCAAATAAACGGTTGCATTCAATCTAGGACCCATCATTTTCAGTTTATGACCCACCTCTTTCTGTAAAGGTTCAAGGATTTCATATCTGGGTTTTAGATGTGGGACATGGTGATCTAACGGTTTAGAAACCGCTTAAGCGGGAGGACCTCCCGTAAATTCGTGCGGGATAGCACTGCTTTATGTTAAAAGATATAGGGGTGTTGTCATGATTTAATTTTTTTAACGTGGGATCTACGATCCCACATGCCCCCTTGGAATCGCCTTGATAATGTGATAATAGAAGTGAGTGGATCCTCCATCATTTTAATAAATCATTAAATTGTTCGTTATACAAATATTAGATGATATATATTATTAGGAAAATATGAAATAAGTGCTCTGACATGAGCACAACAATGTTATCCTTGTGAGTGCCTCATGTTGTGTTGTGCTTAACTTCTGGCTTAAAATACACATCACCTTTTCTCATGGCTCTACATAATACAATTGACATGTTTCTTCGTGTGATGTGCCGCTACAACAGTCACACATTTTACACCTCTAGTTGTTACCTACGAATTTTATGTGGTTAATTTATGAGTTCGCTTGCAACTTTCAATAATTGTACTGTATTTTTTAGCAAGCCATATTATTTTCGCATCGGCAAATGATTTTCATTACAATCGAATCAAATACTGTCATCTGCAAAATGAAATTTGTTACATTTTGTAAGAATAGGAGGGTCACATTGAAACTATATTTAGAAATCAAGCCATCACGCCTTTTTAAAATGAAAATATTAAAGCAAGAACCAAAAAAACATGCATCATCCTTCAATATTTTTTCTGTTAAATGATGTTCGAGGTAATGCTTTTAATCCTTTCAGAGGTCTTCGTCAGGGGGATCTTATTCCTTCATACGTAACTCTTAATCATCTGTATGGAAATCTTCTCTATACTTGTGTTATCTCAAGAAAATAAGAAAAAAAATCATGGAGTAAAATTGCACCAAAAAGTGATCCCATATTGATAGACGCATTTATGTGTCTAATATATCTCAATTGTATATATTGTTAGTGCTCGATTTTGTACTTATTTGGTTATTTTATGTATTTGTAGGTGTTTTTGGAAAAATAAGCTTTTGCGGTGAAATTGTCTCAAAATGTGGCATTTGAACCTCCATAGATAACGTACCAGAAGCACCCCAGAGGCACCCAAGAAATACCCCGGAGGAACCCCGAAAAAGTGTTGAAAACATCCCAGAAAAATTACTAAAGGCACCCAAGGGACGAGTGTTATGCGGACTCCAGCAGTTTGGATAAGGGGTAACCTTTCCCCTTCACGTTCAAATTCTGAATTTGGGCGGGAAAATAAAAACATTCCTGGCAGTTTTGGTGATCGTGATTTGGAGGAGTTTGAGGTCGACTAAACCTCTGATTTTCATAGGATAGACTCCTTATGGGTCTAGAAATCTAATATGGGTGTTGAAATCGATTAAACTGGGCTCAATCGACGGATTTTTATCACAACAGCAAAATATGGAAAGTCACGTGTGTGTGACCTGTTTTAGGAAATTTTAGAGAGATTAAAGTGCTATAAACCTTCCCAAAGTTTTGTATCTATCTAAGGAAGAGTTTAGAATCAAAAGGAAAGCTCAGAAACGCGTAGAAATTCTAAAACAAGAAATTGCCGCAACTTTGCCGTGAAGAGAAAGGAAGAGATTTTGGAAGATTTTGGAGAGATTTAATCGGTCTTTTTGATATAAATAGATTGTTTGGGTAATATAGAAAAGAGATCGAGTAGTTGGGGGTCGATACGTACACTTTGGGGAGGTTTGGAAGCATAACAAAGCAGAAAGAAAGTTGCAGAGAACACAGGCGAGAGGAAGAAGAACATAGAACCGCGGAGAAAGAAAGTCGCAGAAACTGTTGTCGTAGCTTTCATATTCAATACCTTTTGTAACGATTCTTCCAACAATTAATTTCAGTTCGCAACAGTTCTGTTTCTCTGTAACAGTAGGTTCTGTAACAATTATATTTGTTACAAAACCCGCTGCTTTTATACTTTTCACTCTTTTAATCAACTTTTGAGCATCAAAGATGTATTTTGAGAACATGGTTAATATGAGGAGCTAAACCCCATTGCTGAGGCGATAGAGGAAGCTATTTTTCCAACAAAAAGTGGTATATTCTATTTTATCTATTTTATTGCAGTTATTTTATGATTATTTGCCTTGATTGAAAATTGTTTGAATGATTTTTGTTAAGCAATTGTTATTTCTTTTGATAGAGCATGCTTGGCCATAGGTTTTTGATGTTCTACACTTTGGATTTACACTTGTTATTTTGAAAATCTACATGTTGCAATAGTTTAGAATCAAATTGAACGAGAAAATTGCATAAATATAAATATTGGATTAAATCACTTTGAACTTGGAAAATAGTGGAATCTTAGCCTCAGTGTTCTTTTAATATTGATATCAACTTTGTCAGTGTTTGCTATAATTATTAGTGAGTTTTCTATTTTAGTTTTAAATTTAAGTCTAAAGTTATCCTTCACAAGTTCGAGAAACGAAACTCTTTTTACCACTATCTACAAATTACATCACATATCCCGCCTCTTCTTTGCAGATGACTGCCTTTTATTTGTTTAGGAATATATAATAAAATGTAAAAATCTCCTGAAACCCGTTGAAATATTCAGTAAAGCCTTAGGTCAATTAATAAACTTCGGAAAAGCTAGAGTTTTCTTTAGTAAAAAAGTTCACCCGAAGCATAAAAGGATGATGTTGAAACTCCTAAAAGTCAAGCATATCAACCTAAAATATTTTCACTTAGGAGCCCCATAGTTCATAGATAAATCCAAAATAAAAACTTTGAGGCAATAGTCGAAAAGATGGAACATAAAACTCAAGGATGGGAAGCAAAGTTTTACCTCAATCCAGTTGAATGGTGCTGGATAAAGAAGTCATAACTAGAATTCGAACATTTCAAATGAGATGCTTTGTTATCCCAAAAAAAATTACTAATAAATTTAATGTGATCCAGAGGGTTTTATGATGGGGGGAGAAACAGGTGCAAAAGGTTTATATCATAAACCTAAGTCAAACCTTTGTAAACTTATGCATAAAGGGGGATTACAATTCAGGGATGCACATATATTCAACTTACCTATGCTAGCAAAGGTAGCCTGAAGGCTAATACATGAACCTAATTCTATTTGGGCTAAAATCTAGGTTTTAAATATTTCAAGTCTATATCTCCTCTAAGGGCAAAAATGCCTGACGAATTCTCATGGATCTAGAAATATCTTTATCAGGGTATGAAGTTAATTAATAGTATTTGGGAAGTCGATAATTAGCTAAGTATAAGTATCTGAGATGATAACTAAGTACCATGATTAGACTGCAAATTATATTCTTACCATAATGCTTCAAACAATTCCTTTCCAGCTGAAGTGGCAACAAAACTCTGTAGGGTATATTTGTTTTTTGACAACCTGAACTCGCAAAAAAAAAGGATTACCTTAGATAGAACTTAACAAAGTATGGAGAGTTTATTATAAAGTCCATGTATGATAAACTGAATGGAGTAGGAATCAAAACCTCGAGTCTCTCTTTAAATGAATCCTTCTGGAGGTCATTATGCAAGTTAGGTATTTCTCAAAGAATCAAACTTTTTTTCTTCTAGAAATGCTTACGGAGTGCATTATCCACCAACTCTAAACTCTATGAGGGAAAAAAGACATTAATCCTTCCTATACTTTGTGCGGAGAGCAAGAAGAAACGGTAAAACATCTTTTTTTTTCACTGCTCCTATGCTAAGGTTGTCCAGGAATTAGGGCAGTACGTTTTTAACTTGATTATTCTTTTAAGCTCCTAGATGTGTGTAAAGACAGGATGCAAACCTCAAATAGTGGAATTTCTACAGAACTGGCTTTAACTAAAATGTGGTTTATATAGAAAGAAAGATGTAATAAAATATTTCAGGAAATATATAAAATCTCCTCTTCAGTTGTCCTTCGAAATCCAGAGATATATTTACTATTTGTCAAAGAAAACTCCATTAAGGAAAGATTATCAACATGCAACCAAATTAGTCGAAATCGTTCCTCGGTCCTACTCGGTTGGGGAGCTTGGAGCGAGGAGCAATTAGTTCGGACTTGGAAATCGCCAAAACTCGGCCTAATACTCACAACCTATTTATTAGTGAATTATATATTGCTGCTCATAAGTCACGATTTGTACCTAATTAAACTTAAAATTTTAACACTATCATGTAATTAACTATGTAATATTGAACCTATATATCATATTTTTACAAGTTTTTTCCATTTGATAAATCCCATCTAAGGGGTTAAGAATTTTTTGAGTTTTTGATTTTGGTGCATGCAAGGTCAACTCGGAAAAATCACCAACTCTTATTGCATAAAAATCGGTTTGAATCGGCAAATTGGGCCTTGTTAATCGCTAAAAATCAGAAATGGCTTGGAATCGGAAATCGCATCGGTCGTATAGCTTGTAGCGATTACTCGACGAGTAATCGGTCTTGGAGAGCGATTTTGACTACACTGCATACAACAAAGAAGTCCAATATACCATGGAATACACTAGAAATAAATTCCTTTAAAACTAATGTAGATGCAGGTTGGATCTGGGAACATCTACCTTCATGTTTTGCTCTAACTCTTGAAGACGATGCAAGTAGCTTTGGAAAAGGAAGAGCATGACCATCAACATGCTCAGATCCACAAAAGACGGAAGCCGTAGGTGTTCTTCAAACAACAATTTAGGCTAAGGAGAAAAGCATTCCCAATTTTAGCATAAAAGGTGACCGTGAAAGCTTAATCAAATCTCAACGGGAAACATTCAGAGATCTCATGACGTCGAGAGGCTCTTTTGAACGAAGCAGACAAGGTGGCAAAATCTTGCCAAAAGGTTTGTGTTTTTATTTTGTGCCTAGAACTGAAAATTCAGTGACATATTCATTAGCTAAACATGCAAAACCCTTAATTTCTAATTTTGATTGGGAAGGCCCCTCTCTTATGTATTCTACACAAACTGATAAATCTAATATTATAAGGTACACATCATTCCTCCATATTAGATGACTTACTAATGTCTTAAGTTTATAATCCAGACTCATTCCAAACCGAAGTTTCTTTTATTGAAATTTTATTCACAAAAAAACCCCTTCAAACAGGCTATATTTTCAACCCCACCGCTACCCGCTGAAACTTTTACCGTCTTTTGTAATCCCTTCCATCCTGGAGTTTTGGCTAATAATGACATATTTAGCTTCAAAGCTTCTTGTTACATTAACGTTAAAAGCAATCAAGCCAAATGGAATTTTGATTTTTACTATTAGGAAGAAACTTAAAATGTCTCGCTTTCAACGAAGATCGCTTTTCTTTTTATTATTATTGATAAGCAAACATTAAAGATCACTTACGATCCTAACTTTTTATCCATGGATTATAGCATAGATATACTTTAATTTGGTTTTTGTCATTTTGAGTTAGTGTACGATTAAAAGTTAAACTTGTACGTACAATAGGTTACACGATAAATAAAATATAGTATTAACAAACACAGATTAGAAAAATTAATCACGTATACTAATAAAGCTTCTATTTTTTTGGTCTCAAACTTACAGATAATATGCGTTGTGACCCATGTGGAAAACATCTGATTAGATAAAAAAAAGAATCATTTTGAGTAATTTGTCACTAGTTTTGATTCCTAATAATAAATGTGTTAACATGATAAGTACAGAATCAATTGATAATCTAAGTGCCACTTATCTAATACACCAAAAATTAAGTTGATCAGATAGTTTTTTTTTTTTTTGATGCAAAAAAAATTAATTTGATCAGAGAGTATTCGATGAACCACTTTAATTAGGTTTTCAGAGATATTAAGAGGTACAAAAGAAAGGGGTTAATCAAAGTATAAGATCGAATCATACGTAGGTCCACTTGAAAAATCTTCAATGTTTCAAATCTTTGAACCACCAGTAGATGTCGGACAGACCTATAGCGGGTGCGGATTGGAACCGGATAATATAGACTTGAGGGTTCAATAAAGTTGCCATTTTTTTAGAAGAAGATTAAGTTGCTAATCGCTATTGTGGTAGGCTTTCATACCCAAATCTTGATTGGTTTGTTTGTGTTGACAGATTAGTAACTTTGGTATTAAGCTGTACTCTTTTGACAAATATGGTCAATTTTATCTTTGACAGATTCCCGTTAATAATCATCATGCTGTGGCTCTATATAAAGTTTTCCTTACCTCGTGCATGTTGTTTAATTCAAAGTCCTGGTAACTTTTCTTATTTGGTGAACACACTAGAAGAACCTTCTAGACCTTAAAATAAAAACGACCTACATGCAACTCTTTCGTGTGTATCTGGTTTTCTGGAATCACACGTAGTATCAAAGTATGTATATGCCTTCACTCTTAAGCATTACGCAACGGAAATAAGTCTTCTATTCTCTCTAACTCTTTATGCCCCCATAAGCATAAGAGGTTTGCCATGCATCAATGTACTTTAAAAAAAAATCAACAAGATCAGCAACACAATGAACACAAAAGATATAACGCAATAATCCCATTTTATTGCATTAAGGGAAGATTACAAAATTTGTCCATCGCATGGACTAGACAGGCCATCACTCCCTTCGTGATGTCTTATTCTCTCAAACATGAGACTACATTTCTGCCAACTCTCCTCTCACTGATTTACAATGCCTTTCCTAACACTTATATCTCGCAACATGGCCAAAAATCGTGCATAACCGATGCACAAGCCTTGAAAAGTCAAGTGTCCAAGGGGTGATTTCTATAATCGCCTAAAATTGTGCATTATTGACTATCATCTCTAACTTGTGCGAATTGATGCCACATCTGTCCCAAACGGTTGTGGACACTTTAATATGGTTAGAAACTCACTTTATAACTATTCCAACTTGTCTCTTAATTCTGGCATACTTGTAAAGTCAATAACCAAGTCATTTGGGCCAATGTTGCGCCATCATTGCGCATCACTACGTCGTGGCCTTGACTTTTGCTTGCTTGGACGCTTAAGCTACATCAAACTCATGCCCAAATGATTTTCAACTGATGCCAATGATGCGCCATATATACATCATATTGCCATATGCGTCATAAGCTTCGCTTAGAAGAGTAATAGACAGTAGTGATGCACTCGCTTGCACGCACTGTCTAATCTTTGGTTAGTCCTTCAATTAATGCATAGGCCAATTCTTAGCTTATACCTTGTTCTTGCATCATCCTTGAGTTGGGTTAACTTAATTCCACGGATATGCATCAATGCAAGCATTGCATGATGCATTCGTCATTTGGCCTTGCCTTGCCTTCCTCAATGAAGCTTCATTGTGTCGGTCAATAAGCTTCATTACTTGGCCATTGAATTTACAGTGTAGCGTTATTATTGCGCTTCACAGTCCCTACGGGGTAGTGTCATCATTGCGCTTCACAGTCTATGCAGTATAGTGCCATCATTGCGCTTCACTGACTAGGCCAGCCATGCGGTGTTGCGCCATCATTGCGCTTTCACTGAATATACCGGTTATACCTATCCACTTCCACTTCTAAAATCTTAAATTTTATAGGGACTACAGTGCATAAATTGTGGCCCAACTAGATAGTTAGGGTCTCCAGTTTGTTTGTATATAATGGATTATAAATCTATATAATGCTAGATACTTCTATGAATAAGATATCTTGTCTTTCGTTGCTATCTCTTGGTCTTCGCTGTACTTTCTTCGTCAATAACAAAAAGAACCTCCATAGAAATTTGTTTGCTTTCATTCCCATAGTGATCTCTTCTCATTAAAAGGGGATTATTTGTTTCTTAATTAATGTTTAGTTTTGTTTTCTCTTACTTGTTAACATTAATTCTAAATGTTTGTTTTTCGATCCTTTATACTCTCTTGGTGCATTTGTCTTTCTAACCTCTTATATCTCATTCTTCATACGTCATGGCCTCTTCTTTATCGAACATAGGAAATGACTATGAATAAATTTTAGGTCGGATATCTTTTTTCTCAACAAAGATATACTATAGAAATTGAAATACCTTATGAATTTTATGAAGAATTCATGTAATTATTTGTTAGTTTTTCTACAAATTATACAATATTACCTTCGGGTTTCTATTTTGTATCTCTCATAGGTTGGATCATTAAAAAAGAGTTCGTAGACACTTAAATGGATAAGGAAATGAAGTTTCTACAAATAGGAGAGACCCCATGGTTATTGCATTAAGGTTTAAGAGAAAAATCACGCTAGGTTTCGGAACCCAACCTTCACGACTTCCAAACCCTGTCCATATTACGTAAAAAATTATGTAGCTTAAGAGTTCAGGAGATTTTGAGAAGTTTTTTGGAAACCAAGCCCATCTAGTTTCGAAACCTAAGGTATCAAGATTCTACTTTAAGCCAACATATGTTCCTCCTACAAGTTCGTATTACATAATTTTGAGAATAAGTTTCAGGGTAGAAGAGTCATCGTCTTACACACGCAGGAAGGACAATGTCGATACAACCTGTCTTAGCTCTAATTCTCGTCTACTATGCAGTTACTTTCGATATTTCAAATGAACAAAAGAAAATATATCATTTTTAGAATGAGATTGGTTTGTCATAAAAAAAAAAAAAAAGGAAATAGCATCAGATCACTAGTAGAACTCAGCTAAGCTCTTATAGCCAGTGCTTCAAATGGTACGGTTTATCTTGGCTTTTGGCCAAACCATAGCCAAAACCGATAATCTAGGTTTTGTAGTTTTTTAAACCAATGATTACTATTAGAAAATTCGGTTCGGATCAAAACCGAACCTAATCGGTCTGGTTAAAAACAATTCGATTTTGGTTAAATGGTAAAAATTTAAATATCTCATTATATTTTTTCTCATCATCTCCCTAACTAATGGGTTATCAAATAAGTTGATAACGTTGAAGCTTATAGAAAAGGTGAAATGTCGAGGGTACCAAGCACACCACAATCTTTTCGATATCCACCTATTTAAGACACACCTTGTGTAATCTAATTCAGCACTGTCACGGAGATTATTTTTCAACAAGGTAACACTGGTATATAAAATAGGTATCAAGACTGAATCAATAAATTAGGATCAAACTCGAGTGTTAAATTAACGTACTAGTGCATTTACTTAACTATAACTAAAATAATAATTATAATGCGGAAAGTAAAGTAAAAGCACACAGAAGATTTTGTTGACGAGGAAACTGAAAAGACTTAGTCCAGTTTTCAATACTAAGCCGATATACAAAGATTACAACCAACTTCGTATAGTTAGGACCAAGTAAATTAATTTCAAGTTACTCAGTTCCTTCAATATCCCTGTGCCTACTACCAATCTGGTATGCGCACGTGAATCCTAAGATATAGTCCACTATCTTAAATCGCTTCACCCGTTGTGAAGACTTATAATACTCAACCCTTTTGGATCGTATTCCGAAATAGTAAGAAACTAATTTGTTTCATTAACTTCTCTATATTTCTCCCAGATCAACAAGTTAATCAGAGATAAGTTGAGTTATAAAGGTTCTTCCGTTTAATCAATATAAACTCCTTTGTATCGGTTTAGATCAACCAAGATTAGTATTACCGAAATAATCAAATCTTAGTTCACAGTCTATCAAATTTGGTTCCTAAAGAAAAACACCAAGTGATAAATTGTCGATCCATACAACATGCTATACAAGGTTTATGCAAGATAAACGAGCTTATCGAATCCCAGTCAATCAATTGTGCACGAAGTATCACAAAGATCAAAATACAAAAAAGTGAATCTTGTAGTCTTCAAATCTTCCGTCTTCAAAGTACCTGCACAAATAAATTGATTCCCTTTTATGATTGATCACGCATAGAACGAAGTCTGTTGACAATGGATGATCACAAGTTCTATCTTTAGTTATTGAATCAATAATATCTAAAATCCTCGATCCTTGATCTAGTTCGAGTGACCTTATATCAGAAAAAAAGGATCACAAAATAAAAAAAACTAGGTAATATCAAGGTTCAAATTTATTGTTAATCAACCAAATCAATAATCGAAAACTAAAATAATAATACAATTATAGACGTTCCTTGATCCCAAAAAAATCTTTAAACGAAGCGACGTAAGAGATTTAACCTAATTAGGATACTTTCCTCTCCAGTGAGTTTTACGATAATACTGCTAGTGGGCTTTCTCACACCGACTACAAAATGAAGTAGTGTGTCATGGGATAAGTTTGCAAAAAAGACAAACTTCACTATTGTTTGTAGGTAGAAACAGTTTACTAGTTAAAGTGTAAAATGGTGGAGTAGGAAAATACTAGATGAAGCAAATCGTCTAAACCTTTAAACAGATGCACTGCAGGGGAGTGCTTTGAGTTCGAGAGACCAATCTGTAAGACTATGGCCTAAACCAAGAAATTGTTTTTCCAGATTCAATTCGGTAACGATGGAACGAAAAGGGTCGATCTGTCGGGAGGGAAGCTGAGAAGGTGTTGAGATCAATTGAAATTGATTGTGAATGTGTTAAAATGCTTTGAAGATGATTTCTATGTGTTACACCGAGAGAAAGCTTATATGTGTGTTTTGGGATATGGCTGTCGTATGATTAATATCCTTTTTCGATAGGTTGAAAACCTATTTGTAGCAGAAGTAGTTAACACATTGATCTCATGTATGTGGTGGTAGTTGCAAAGAAGTGGAAGAGTAGAGAAGTGGAAATCATGGTAAAACCAGTTCCGTTTTTTTTAGGGAAACTTGGTGATTGTCAGACCATTTTCCATTTAGTCCTTTAACTGCCAGCATAAATTACCACTTTCTCATCATGGGTGCATTGCTGCATGGCACATGTTGTAGTCTACCAGACCAAACCCTAGCGAATATCCCCCATGTGACATTATTGATGTCTCGAGCACGGTTAAGTTTATTATATCAAGGTGTATTTAGTTGTTCAGTTGTTGACCTAGATGCTAGTCTTAGCATATTGATGAGTCTAGCAAGTTTCTCAATGATGAGTCTATTATGCTTTACAGAGACTCGTCATTTTGATGATAGAAACATAAAGTGTCTCCTGAGAAAAGAAAAGATGGTTTGCGTACCATGATGCCATTTGAGGCAGATACTTAGACGATTTGGATCGATTGGCGTAGGTCTGATGGGATTGCTGGATCAAGCATAGACCGATGAAATATTGGGCAATATTGAGCAAATTTGTTAGACGAAGCAATATAGCAATATTGATAGTTAGAACAATTAAATATTTCTCTGAACAGTATTTCTAGCTCGAGCAATATTGATTTATAGAACATTTTAATATGAGAAAATATCACCGCAATTAGATATTGCTAGCTAAAGAATATTGCTAGTCGGAGAAAGTATTGCTAGTCTGAGAAAATATTGCTAGCTTGAGAAATATAGCTAGCCAGAGCAAATATTGTTAATTGCTAGCTAGAGAAATATTGCTAGTCAGAGCAAATATTGCTAAACAATTAAATATTACTAGTTACCGGATTATCCAGAGAAAAAAAAATTACAAGTTCGATAAACTTCTATCTTTCCATTGCAATAAACCACTCGATGAAAAAGTGGCAAATATGCACCCAGAACCCAAAATTAAATAAATAAACACAGGTTTTCAATAAACTTTTATCTAACCATCTGATGAAAAGTGGCGAGATATTTAGTTGTGCGCAAATGCATCCTTGTCAGTCAAATAATTATTTATCGAGTTATTTATAGAAATCTACTTGGAAAAATTCTATTATCGGGGATGCAAAAGTTTTTTTGGAGGGGGAGCTCACTAGATGATAAAAAGGGTCATGAAATAGTAATGACCAAACCCCCTTATCCTGGTAATTCTGATAATGGATAATATAACCTCGATTTAATTAGTGCTAATGAAACTATTAACAAATTAATTATAATTAGTGATTCAATTACCTTAATGATCTGATTAAAATTTTGAAAATCATTTTTTTTATTTCTTCGTAGGAACTTTTGAAACCCTAGAATAATATGAAGAAACATATGCTTGAAATAGCCATGAACACCCCTAACGAAACTCTCATTACGATTTTGTTGCTTCTAATCAGCTAAAATATGCAAAAAAAAAAAAAATCCAGTATTTACGGCTATGAAAACATTACATCCAATCCGAACTCGACACTTCAAGGCATGCAAATAGAGAACTCTCAGCCGAAAGTGTTTTTTATATTTTACCAGCCGTAAGTAATTTAAAAATAAATAAATTAACAGAACTAATTCGGCTGGGAAAACCTAGCTTAAAAAGTTACTTTCGACTGGGATTGTTAGAGCATATCTCGGTTGAACCCACAAAGTGTTGGTATGTCATGTTTGGTTGCCATATTTTAGTATCAAATATCTTATTACCAAGATTGAATAGAGTGGTTACCAAACAGATTTATCTTTTACTGTTTGGAATACGATTTAAAGGATTGGTGATTCACGTGCGTGACTCTAGAAGTCGAAGGTGAAAAAGCGGGGGTCTAACAACCACACCCAATATTTCGTTTCGACAATCTGTATGGACTAACTCCAATATATTTCCAAGAGAACCAACTAGACAGTCAGACTCGATCAAGGAAAATACATCAAAGAGTTATATCTTTGTTTCTCAATGTAATAAGCAAATCAAACAAATAGAAATCTGCGAGCCTGATTATTATAAGAAACAACTTAAATGGTACCAAAGACCAATGTTCAAGTGTCAATCAATTTATATCAACAACCAAAGGTTAGTTTATCTAATTGATTGAACAACGCACAACCTGTGATATTTCAATTATATAAAAAATATAATGCGGTAAACAAATAACACGGACACCAGCAATTTTGTTAACGAGGAAACCGCAAATGCAGAAAAACCCTGGGACCTTGTCCAGATTTGAACACCACACTGTATTAATCTGCTACAGACTCTAGCCTACTACAAGTTAACTTCAGACTGGAATGTAGTTGAGCCCTAATCAATCTCACACTGATTAAGGTACAGTCGCGTTCCTTAAGCCTCTGAATCCCAGCAGGATTTTACGCACTTGATTCCCTTAGCTGATCTCACCCACAACTAAGAGTTGCTACGACCCAAAGTCGAAGACTTGATAAACCAATCTGTCTCGCACAGAAAAGTCTATTGAATAGATAAATCTGTCTCCCACAGATAAACCTATGAGTTTTGTTCCGTCTTTTAATAAATCAAGGTGAACAGGAACCAATTGATATACCGGACTTATATTCCCGAAAAAGAGCCTAGAAATATCAATCACCTCACAATAATCTTAATCGTATGGTAGCGAAATAAGATATTGTGGAATCACAAACGATGAGACGAAGATGTTTGTTACTACTTTTTATCTTTCCTATCGGAGAATAAATCTCGAGAAAATCTTAGAGAAGATGGTACTCAATCACGATAGAAAACAACAAGATCATAACACGCAACTACAGAGAAAATAGTTGGGTTTGGCTTCACAATCCCAATGAAGTCTTCAAGTCGTTAACCTACAGGGTTTCGTGAAAAACCTAAGGTTAAAGGAGAATCGACTCTAGTCGCAACTAGTATCACACAGGAGGTGTGGGGAATAGGTTTCCCAGTTGCTAGAGTTCTCACTTATATAGTCTTCAAATCAGGGTTTGTAATCAATGCTACCGTGGTAACAGAGCATTCAATATTCACTGTTAGATGAAAACCTGATTAGATTGAAGCTAATATATTTCAACCGTTAGATTGAACTTAGCTTGTTATACACAAATGAAATGTGACTTCATTTAGATATGGGTAACCGTACCTAAACGTGTACACATAGTTGGATCCACAATAGTTAACTGAAGTTCGCCATATGAACACTTTCATATCAACCTTGTTCATCTTAATCACAACCAGTTCAAATGACTCAAATGAAACTAGTTATAGAGTTGTTCAATTGTTATATTCTCATAGAAGTATACAAGACACAATTGAAGCAAAATCGATTTTGATTCACTCGAATCAATTCATGAACATTATAGCCACGGTTTGCAAAAGATTGCATTCCTTATTATATGATTGTATTTTTTCATGAACAAACCGATTTTAGAACTTAACCCACTCAAGTATGCAAACGGGTATGCATACCTAAGTAGCCAGACTTGGTATGGGTTCGCCAGTATGCGTACCCGTACGCATACTGTCGTTCACGATCAAACTCAGTTGAATTCCCGGACTTGAACTGTTAAGCCGGTACGCATACGAGTATGCATACTGAGTTCCCGGACTTCAACTATTAAACCAGTACGCATACGGGTATGCATACTATGGTTCCCGAACTTGGAATAACTTGCAACAGTTGGCATACAAGTACGCATATTGTGTTATATGCAATTAATGGTTAGTTGTTCTAAACTCCATCTTAATCATTGAAACATTCTTAGAAGACGGGAATAGCTGTGTCACACAAAATATTAGCTTCAAAGCAATTTTCAAGTGATCAATAGATCAATACGAAACATTCCGAGTCTACATCAAATGACCGTCTCACACAAATCATGTAAGATGTTACTAGGAGATTTTCACATGATCATCTCATGACTTTCGTCAAGAATAAAGATGAACTTGGTTAAAGAGAAAGCTTACCAACACATATTTCGAGAAATATGTAAGCGAGTTAAACTCAGCTCGATATATCAAATGTGTATAAAGTAAACTCTATATAGTTATATGACTTTTGTCTCAATAGGAGATAAAATAGAAATAGATTTCTAAGTGATAGATGAGTTCAAGTCTCCACATACCTTTTGTTGATGAAGTTCCACAAGCTCCCCTTAGTAGTTCTTCGTCTTCAATCGATGAACGCCGTGAAGTCTAAAGCTCAACTACACATTTTATCCTAATCCGAGACATAGCTATAAGTAGACTAGAAATCAAGACTTATAGTTTTGACAACTAAACTTGACAAACAAGCTTGAGATACCAACACTTGCGAGTTCGACCTAGCAGTGCTCTAACAGAAGGCGCTGGGTACTGAGGAAACTAAGTAGCTAGGGGTAGTCTACTTGGTCTCAACTATACTTAGTTGGATTAGATTTTGTATAGCGGCTTAACTCTTGAAAGTATTCAAAACTGGACTAGGTCCCGGGGTTTTTCTGCATTTGTGATTTCCTCGTTAACAAAATCTTGCTGTGCCATTTACTTTATTATTCTGTATTATAATTTTTTTAGTATGATTAAAGTAAATTGAACTTGTACGTTAATTCCATAACATTTGAGAATGATCCTATAGAGTTTCGGTTTATTACCGAACCTATTATCAAGTGATCACTTCGTTGTCGTATCGTCTCGATCTTCAATCCATAGTCTTTTTTTTTTTTTTTTTTATGAATCATATTCATTTTATTAATAGAAAAAAAGTTTTTATAAGATTACAAGACAATAAATGAAGAAAAAATAAAGCCAACTACATAGGCTCTAAAAGGAAAATTTAGCAAAATCTTTAGTACTCAACTTTGGGTAGTTCTATTCTTGCTAAGAAGCTTGGCCTTCCATAAAAAACTTTCCTTTGACCTGCAGCCATTTTGGCACCCCTTTTAGCAGTTGTATCTGCAAAGAAAATAATCTCTCTGAAACTGTGACAGAATTTTATTGTTTGAATGCTACTTATTTCCTTCTGCCATCTCATCCTTACAAACCATGGCATTCTGTTTTCTGCAAAATCAGCTATTACTGTTTTGGAATCTGAGTTAAGGATTATGTCTTGAATATTCCATTCTGCAGCCAACTCAACTGCACAAATGACTGCATATACCTCTGCAATGTAATTAGTAGCAACACCTATGCCTCCAGAGATAGCTCCCATCACTTGACACAGATGATCTCTTATTACTACACCAAAACCAGCTGCCCCTGGATTTCCAATGGAGGCTCCATCACAGCAAAACATAACAAACCCAGCACTTGGTGAAATCCAGAAGAAAGATTTAATACATTGATATTTAATTCTTCTTGGTCCCAGATTAAAAAAAGAGAATTACCTGATCGTCATAGTAATTATTCCACTTGTTGCCTTTGATTCTGAACCCTCCTTCATACACTGCCTTCTTAATTCTGCTCTTAAAATTTTGAGTATTTGATTTTATATGTTCAAACCACATTTTGTTTTTTTGGAACCACAGCTCCTTAACAATTGCACAAGCAGCAGTAATCCAGCATTCTTTAATAAATGGACTCTTACCTTTTGCAGTACTCCACATATCTTCAAAAGAGGTTGGAATTTTGAAATTGAATACAAAACATACCCATTTACAAATCTCTTTACTGAATTTGCATTCCCACAGCAAGTGATGCATATTATCTCGGTCTTCTTTACAAATGCAACATCTTGAAGCTAATTCATAACCTCTTTCAATCATTATTGAGTCATCAACATAAATGCCTTGAACAATTTTCCAAATGTTGCTTGCTATAGAAGGATGTAGATATGAATTCCATATGTTCTTATAGCAATGCAAAGGAGGTTCTTTAGTTCTCAGTATATTAATTGCAGAGGAAGTTGTGAAGTTACCTTTTATATCACCTTTCCAGATTAAGCAATCATGTCCTATACCAATTTCAGATAATGTGTAAGATAAAAGTATTTGCTTCATCTGTTCAGATAGATTCCATTTTCCATCAAGATTTAAATCTGACACCTTCATGTTGATGTGAGCTTTAACATAGTCAGTGTATCCAACTTCTTCTATTAGAGGAACATTGCATATCCAAGAATCAAACCAAATGGATATCTTTTGACCATCTCCTAAACACCATTTTATGTTCTCCTTTAAGTGATTCCATGCACATTTTAAACCTGGCCAAATTGATGAAAGTAACCAGTTGCTCTTCCATTGATGTTGTTTATCTTGGAATTTAGCTTTTATGAATAAAGCCCATTCTGCTCCATAATTCATTATTCTCCTTAGAATTTTCATAAGTGGAGCTTTGTTAAGTACTTCTAGTCTTTGTAATCCTAAACCTCCTTCACTGTAAGGAGAACAAACCTTCTTCCATGAAAGAATTTTATATTTTCTAGTTTCCCCATCACCTGACCATAAATTTTTTATAATTATCCTCTCACAGATTTTGATTACTGATGTTGGCCACTTGTATACAAACATACTATAGATTGGTATACTACAGAGTACTGACTTTACTAGATTTAGTCTGTCATTGAATGATAGCAATTTTCCTTTCCAAGTAGCCAATTTATTTTGCATTATCTCCACCATTGGCCATACTGTTGAAATTTTTACTCTACCAGATTGTAAAATTACTCCCAAGTATTTGTCAGGTAAAGTACTTACTTCCATTTGAACCAATTCTTTAATTTGCATTGTCCTTGCTGCAGTTGTTCCATCCACAAAGAGTTTCTTTTACTTTTGTTTATTATTTGACCTGAGCTTTTCTGGTATTCTTCTAAGAGCTTCATTAGATTCTGAATGCTTTTCTTTGCTCCATTGCAAAAAATAAAGACATCATCAACAAAGAACATATGAGAAGGATGAATCCCATTTCTTATTACCATTGGGCTTATCTTGCCTTCAGCTACCAATTTTGATACATTTCTACTAAGAACATCTTCCATAATTACAAAAAGTATTGGAGATAGGGGGTCTCCTTGTCTTAGCCCCCTACCAACTGAGAAGAAGCCATTAGGTCCACCATTTATCATTACTGAGACTTTAGCTGATTCAAACAGAGTGCATAACCACTTGCACCAATCATCTGAGAATCCAAATTTTAGTAACACTTGAAATAAGAACTTCCAGCTCACCGAATCATAAGCCTGGGATATGTCCAATTTAAGTCCAACATTACCACATCTTCTCTTCTTCTTAATTTCATTTATCATCTCAGAAGCAAGAACTATTTGGTCTTGTATGTTTCTTCCTTTAATGTATGTTGCTTGCTGTGGAGAAATGAGTTTATTCATAAGACTTGCCATTCTTGCTGTGATGATTTTGGTAAAAATTTTAAAGCTCACATTGCTAAGACCAATTGGTCTAAATTGATGGGGATATCTTGCACCTTCAACCTTTGGCAGAAGCACTAGAAAATTAGAATTTAAACCCTTTGGGATAAACCTTCTTTTGGAATGACATCTAGCAATGAGTTTGAAATATCCACTTCCTTAAACTTGAAATTTTCCTCAAAAAAAATTATGAGAATTTCTGCAATTTTTCCTTGATCTGTGACAATTTCATTATTGTTGTTCTCCAATTCACTGATAAAGTTTTTAGCTTGCCTTACCTTCAGATTTGTATAGAAGAAGTTTGTGTTAGCTGAACCCTCCTTGACCCATTTGGTTCTAGCTTTGATTTTCAACATTGTACTTAACTGCACTTCCTTTGAGTTTAATTTATTTTCAGCTTTTACCAAATTGTTAAAGAGCTCTTCATCAAGTGGATTATCATCAGATCTCTTCATTGCTTCATGAACTTCTATTTCTGCTTCTTTAATTTGCACATTTACATTACCAAACACCTTCCAATTCCATTCTACCAATACCTTTTTTAGTTTTTTTAATTTGCTCTGAAACACAAAAGCTGGATCACCTATAACCTCTTCAGACCAGCTTTTAGTGACTATTTCCATAAAATTAGAATGATCAATCCAAATCTTATGAAACTTTTGTGGAACATTTTTTGGTTTAGGACAACTAACACATCCTCCCAAGAGTGGAGAGTGATCATAAGCTATTCTCATTCCAACTTTATATCCCCAACCTTCATGTTTTTGTAGCCACAAATTATTGAAAACTGCTTTGTCAAGATTGCAAAATATTCTACTTGCACCATGCTGGAAATTTGACCAAGAGAATTCCAAACCAGATTTAGGAGATTGCGGTAATTCAAATTTGTCTAAACAAGTATTAAACTCAAGCATGTTTCTTGTATTAGCTGGCCTTCCTCCTACTTTTTCTTCAGTTGTTGTAATGGCATTGAAATCACCAATGACAAGCCAAGTTTTTTGTAAATCACTTATTACTTCCATCTCAGACCACAAGAATCTTCTTTGCACTGCACCAACATGGGCATGAACACCTGAAACCAGAGTACCTCCAATGCTGACTATTATCATCTGACTTAACATTGATACAACAGTTGGTATAGGCAAGTGTTTATTCCAAAACAACCAAATGTTTCCTTTTTTATTTGATATTGAATTATGAATCACCATATTGTGCATCTCTGGTAGATTCAATTTATTGCAAAAATTTGCACTGCAAACTACTTTAGGTTCTGTTATAAAGACTAAAGAAGGATGAAATTGATTTATTAAAGACCCCAGTTTATCTTGAGCCCTAGGTCTTCTCAGGCCCCTGATATTCCAATATAATACTTTCATTGCAAAGAATGGAGGTCCCTAGTACCTCATTTTCCTTGATTTTTCCTAAAGTTGTATTTAGTAGTAGCTTGCTGAGTTTTTACCTTTGGTGCAGCTTCCTTTTGTTTCTCATCTGGATTAGTTCTTGTGTTAGATGAAAATGGTTTTTGGATAATTTTTAGACCAATAAGTAGTTGGAACTCTTTCCTATGATACTGACCCGTCTTTTCCATTGATATATTTGACGACACTTTTCTCCACTGCATTATCCTCAGCAATTTGTAGAATTTTTGTTGGATCAATATTCTCTTCTCCTGCACTCATATGTATTTCAATTTCCTCTTCTATCACAGAATTAAGAGATTCAAATCTGCCTGAAGATAGACTAAGGTTTTCATTATGATTTTGAGGTAATTCTGTGTGCTGATAAATTTTTGTGACTGGAGTATAACAAATATCAAACTTAACTCCTTCCTTTTGAGGTACTGTTTTTGGTGTTGTTGTGGCAACATGTGAAGTAGATGAAGTATTTTTCCTTTCTTTAGATAAATTCTGCATTGGAGATATTGGCATAAAAGTAGCTGAAGAAGCCCTTTGTTGTGCTTGTTCTTTACTTGCTTCTACTTCAGCTGATTTCTTTACCCTGCAATCAGTTTGTAAATGTCCAACTATTTTACAGTGATTACAAAACTTTTGCAACTTTGTAAGTAATACATATTGCATAAAACCACCAAAATTTGTTTTAATCCATAGTTTGTGTGGTATTTTCTTTGCTAAATCAATTTGAACAAGAACTCTTGCATATAATCCATTATCAAAGTTCAGTGTTGCTTGATCAACTTTTATTGGATCCCCTAATGCTTTACTTCAATCCATAGTCAGTCACACAAGTGATCTTGTTATTATATTGTCTCGATCTCGTATCCATAGACTATCATAAGTGTGTACCGAAGTTTTTGTATTGTCTCGACTCTGTCCATAGACGATCACTGACATGTATGATCTCTATACCTTGGTGACTATTATTATAGAGGCGGAATTAAGAATAATAATAGACGAAAACTAGAAAACAGAACACACTAGAAACCAGATTCGAAGAAAATATCTTTTCTAGATGATGAACATGAACAAGAAAACTATTACAATTCTCTCTTTGTTACGCTCACACTCTCTCTAAACAGTGGATCAACCTTAAACTGTTTGCTAAGCTCGGTTTTGACAATAACACAAGTATTTTTCTACAAGCTTTCTCTAGGTCTGTGTGTTAAACATCCTTTTCTAGGTATCAAACTACACTCTCTAGATGTGTTTAGTTATGAGCTAAACATCCCTATTTATAGGCTCGGTTTGGTTTCCCAAACCTCTTAGGAATTTGTTTCCTTTTCTAAAAATAATTCCATTTCTAGGTATATTTCCTTATCTAAGAATATTATCTTGTCTAAGAAACATTCATTCTCTAGGTATATTTCCTTATCTAAGTTACTGCCTAAAATCAGTATTCCTTTCTTAAATTATAATTTTATCCTCAATCAGTCTTGAGGATCACTAGTTCCCAAAATAGGAAAGACCCCCCACCCCCACCCACCCACCCTTAAGAACTTGAACTCCTGTGAAAGTTAGTATTGGAGGTTAGGGAACTCGAGAGTCCCTTTCTCCCTGCTGAGCCACCTCTTCCTTCTGGGAACTTGACCTTGATATCTATTTGAGAAAGCCTTCTTATCTCCTTGTTGTGTCTTAGTTACTCTTCGCTCCACAATGCAATCTTCCTTGAGTGGTCCTTCATGTTCAAACCACAAGTATTCCATGTGCGGTAAGATCATCTTGTCATCTCCATCATTATCTAGTAATGGTGGTTCCAACATCTTCAACCTTTCTAGGTTGTCTTCTTGTTGTTTTGTTAGGGTTTCCAAACAAACTCTACTCGGCTTCTCCTCAAGAGAACGGGTCACAAGGAGAATGAACTTTGTACTAGCATTCACCAACCGTTTATTCTGAATGGCTATAATCAAGCTCCCTCCATCAAGAGGAGAGCCTATAGCTCGTATTACAAAATCTTTCCCATCTTTGGTAAAGGTATACTTCTGGTTCCTCCTATGTAAAATCACATCTTGATCCCACAAGTAAGGACTACCAAGTATAACCTGACAAACATCTAATGGAACCACATCGCATGTAACCTCATCAATGTATGACTCATCAAAAGAAAACTTGAATGTACACTACTCTGCAACCTGTAGCCCACCTTCCTTATGAAGCCACCCTAAAGTATAGGGTTTCTGATGTTTGAAAGTCTTCAAACCCAACTTCTGTACCAAAGAATGTGAAAGTAAATTCTTCTGACTTCTCGGGTCAATAACAACATCTATGAATGTTGTCTTAACCTGCATCTTAACTGTAAAGAGTCGTTTCCTAAGGTCATTTTTTAAAAGTCATTTTTTTGCTCCTGCCATAAGAGAGAGCTTTGAGTTGGGTTCTGTTAGTCCTTGGACTTCTATTGGAGCTTGTGCGACTAGTGCTTCATTCTTGGCTTTTATTCTGCAACCCTTTTGGTTTTAGATTAGGATACTTCATCCAACACTTATCGATAACATGTCATGTTTGTTCGCAATGAGTGAAAACTAAACCAACTTTGTCGCTAAACTTCCCTTCCTCTTTGCTCCTTTCATCTCCTTTAGCGACGAAACCTCTAGACTTCCCCTTCGTGTTTCCCTCAACATCAGATTTATTAATCCTTCCTTCGATGACATTAGCTTTTATGCTTGCTTCGGAGATAGTATCCGCCGAAAACATCTTCAACTCCTTTCGTATATACTCATGAAGCCCGGAAATATACTTCATATAGATAGCATAATCTTCCAAGTCTAAATCCAAAACCATGTAACTTAATTCTGAAATTCCGAAGTATATTCTTGCACGGTTTGGTTGTAGGACTGCTTCAAGTCGTACCACTTGAACCATCTCTCTTCAAGGTAGCCAACCGGATAAAATTGTTTCCTCACAACTTTCTTGATCCCTTCCACAATAATGCTCCCTTACTTAGGTATTTCCTTTGATAAGATTTTCACCATATTAGAGCATGCTTTGAAAGCTTCAATGCTGCAAAAGCTATCTTCTCCTTCGAACCATATTCAAAGAAATAAAAGTACGTCTCTAGACGCTCTATCCAATCATCCAATTTCTCTACATTGACACTTCCATCATAAAGTGGAATATCAACATGAAAATCAATTTTTAGATTCTCATCATGATTAATAAACTTACCACAAGGTTTTGTTTCTTTTGTTCCTTTAGGAATCTCATCTTCTTCTTCCTCTTCGCTTTCTTCTTCTTTCTCCTCGTCCTCTTCTTCCGAACCCGAAGATGGAGATTTTGTCTTTTTCGTAGGTTTCAGATTTGGTGTATTGGAACGAATACAAGCAACCAACTCGTCCAAGGTAGTTTGAATTATCCTCATATTTTTTTCTAACATAACCACCTTCTCTTCGGTGGTTTTTGGTTCATCGGTGTTAGACTCATCGTCTGTCTTTGTCATCTTTGGTTTTCTTGTTCTTTTAACGTATTCTTGCTTTTTGAGTAACTCACCAAGCTATTTTTAAAGAGATCTAGTAAAGACCATAAACCACAAGAATCTTTCCTAAAGAAACGAACCTTGCTCTTGATACCAACTTGATAAGTATGATCTCTATACCTTAGTGACTATTATTATAGAGGCGGAATTCAAAATAATAATAGACGAAAACTAAAAAACAGAACACACTAGAAACCAGATTCGAAGAAAATGCTTCTCTAGATTATGAACAAGAAAACTATTACAATTCTCTCTTTGTTACGCTCACAATCTCTCTAAACAGTGGATCAACCTTAAACTGTTTGCTAAGCTTGTTTTGACAATAACACAAGTATTTGTCTACAAGCTTTCTCTAGGTCTGTGTGTTAAACCTCCTTTTCTAGGTGTCAAACCACACTCTCTAGATGTGTTTAGTTATGAGCTAAACATCCCTATTTATAGGCTCGGTTTGGTTTCCCAAACCTCTTATGAATTTATTTCCTTTTCTAGGAATAATTCAATTTCTAGGTATATTTCCTTATCTAGGAATATTATATTGTGTAGGAAATATTCCTTTCCTATGTATATTTCCTTATCTAAGTTACTTCCTAAAATCAGTATTCTTTTCTTAAATTACAATTTTATCCTCAATCCGTCTTGAGGATCACTAGTTCCCTAAAGAGGAAAGATACACCTGTATCAATCATACTTGGTAAAGGGCTTATAGGTTGATGAATAAAAGATTGTGGTGTATTTGGGTACCCTCGTCTTTTCACTGATTATCAGAATCACTTACGGGTAGGAAATCCTAACCGTAGGTACCTATTTTTACTGCTATGAATTATTATTTTCCCAACCACAAACCTACTTTAAGGCCAGAAGTTTACATTTTTCCAACCATATTATACGATTAACGATTGGGAAAGTAAAAACTCTCAACCGTCAACAGTTTCAGAGACATATTTTTTTTAATCATAATTCAATCGAATCGAACGTTTTAACAGGTCAAAAGCAGATATAAATGGTAGATTTTCTTAGTGTTTTTTTTATGATCATCATCTTCATTATGATGAAATTATGATCATCATCTTCATCATGATTTATGAATGAGAAGAGAATGAGAAGGAGAAGATAATATATTTAGGTTTTTTTTAATGATCTTCATCATGATCATCATTTTCATTATGATTTGTTAAAGAGAAGAGAAGGAGAAGGAGAAGATAATAGATTTAGATTTTTATTTTAAATGAATATAATTAGATTTGGAATAGTTAGATTTGGGTAAGGATATTGTTGACCTTTCATATACGTTAGGTCCCCCTATCCACTTTTTGTATTTTTATGAAGTCCCTAACTCCTATTGGGTTGCATCCCCAATAGGGATAATTGGACTTTGGTACTCAAGTTATATCCATGACTAGGTTTTGGTCTAACATTTGTCCAACGTTAGTACATATACCTGGACAGGACGTTGATCCAAGTTGACCAGTTAAGTCAAACTTCCAGTTAATTAAATATGTAAATACTAAAATGTCTTCACTTTAATAACAATGACTAACAAGGTCCTTAACCCGTTGTTCCGAGTCGCACCGGTCCATCCCGGCAATATCAACATTTTTTTCACGAACTCTATCTATTTGTCTCTGTAGTATGTGTGTTTCTCTTTTGAGTCTCGTGAAAAAATGAGATTATGATTCAGAAAACTAACTAAGTCAAACAAAACACAATGAAAATCAAAAGCGAGAAAAAAATCATTGCTCCATCACTCACTCCGTCCGTATCTACTCGTCATGCTTCTCCTTTTTTCTTCCCTCTATTTTCTCTACTACTTCTTCATAACCGGAAATCAACAACGACAACATCAGCTTTCTTTTGTGAATTTTCTTATTTACAGCAACAATCTGAAAGGGATGATAGGTAATTGAGGAGGACACATATGATTTTGGTATGCAGTTTGATTTGATATGGGTATTTGAATCCTTTGTATATGTTTTATGACTATATGTACTGTTATCAACACAAGGATCTTTCCATAATCATTAATCATTGGAATTTATGATTTTTTCTTATTTTTAATTGTTCAAAGATTGACCTGTATGGTATAATTGAATTATCACCCAATTGCAACATAAAAACTTTTATTTGTCATGGGCTCATCTCCAATTTGAGGTTCTTCGATTAAGGGTTCTTCAATTTGCCCAATTAGGGTTCTTTAATTTTGAATATTTCAATTTGGGAAAGAACATAAACTAGGGTTCTTCAAGTGTATTGCTTAAACACAAATACTAGGCATGTGATTTTTTAAGTGAATCACGTGCAAACAGAACTATTAAAGTTGTTAACTAACTAGTACAACCACTGCCACGGTGGGAGGGCTGACCGAAGAACTTGACGAAATAACACCACTACGTGATTGCACGGATTCAGATTTGTAAAGGAAATTTTTTTTGTAAAAGAGATGTTCAGAATTCTTTTTTATCATAATTCTAATTTGTAAAACAATTTTACCAATTTTTTTTTTTTTTTTTGATCTCCTAAACCTAATATCTACAATGGTAACAATCAGGTAATATTCACAAACTAAGCTTGCACAGATGCTACAATACTTCAACTGAACTACTACAATACTCCAACTGAACTACTACAATACTCCAACTGAACTAAGCTTGCACTGATACTACAATACTTCAACTGAATTACTATCTGATTTTGATTTGGTTGTGACCGAAACCCAGTATTTATATAAAGCAATTAAGGCGTAAGGGTAGTTCTTACCAATTGTTTTGAGGATTATGAGTGTGTTCCGTCGATTTCAATTAGGGCATGAAATTCCGTCGATTTCTTCTTCAATTTCGATGTTTGGTGAACAAATTAGTTCAACAACACTGAAATTGAAGGGAAAATCACATCAATGAGTAGGACAGTTAGGGAAGTTGCACATCAATGAACGAAGAAATTAGGGTACTGAATTTCTAGAGAAATTCGGTCACTGGAATTAACTTGAAAGAGGAATAAAAAACCTAAATCTTCTGATGATGGTAAAAACGATGGACGTGATGATGATGGTGGAGAATCTGGCACCGCTGTGGATGGTGATGGTGGTGGAGATGATGGTGGTGGATTGAAACTTCTGAGAAGAAGATGAGAGCAGTTGAGATGATGAACTTGTTTGGAGGAAAAAAAATCGAAGGAGAAGGAAGAAGAAGGGGGAAAAAAAACTAAAATTTGGAGGTGTCCGGGATTTGATCCCGCAACCTTTATGTCACTTGACAAAAATTCCCTCAACAAATCAATTTATGACCTGAGTTTTGTTCTTTTTCAATTGACATATCTACCCTTCCTGTTTGGTTTATTTACAAAAATGTCTAAAGGAAAAAAAATTGATTCAAAGGGGTATTTTTGGTTTTTCGGCCCGGACCATTTCCAATCTTTTTGTGACTATTGTTTATTTACATTTTACAAAAAAGTGACCATATAGAAGGTTCTCCCTCCCTCGCTTCGCTCGGTCGTTCGGTCCAATTAGTTTTTATTTGAATATATTTAAACAATTAATAAACGAAAGTCAAGACTTAACTTGTCAACTTAGATCAACGTCCAGTCCAGATATCAAGCACTAATATTGGACAAATGTTAGACCAAAGTTAGTTCTGGACAAAACCTAAGTACCAAGTCCTATTATCCCGTCCCAATAATAGGATTTGTTTGAAACTCACCAGGGAAAATTATAGAATTTGTCATTGGAAATTTGGAATGTGAAAAATACTATAACCCCCCTTCTATATGGGTTCAACATATAGAAGCCCCACTAAATGGATCATACATTGTCAACTCCATATTTTCAGAAAATGATATTACTAGGCCCAAAATATCAAATTTTCTTCAGATCTGGCCCATAATTAATTATTACGAATTTTAATAATGACAACACTACCCTTTAGTATATATACAAGAGGAATATCAGAATATATTTTCATTTCTCTATTCTCTTTCTCTTTCTTATCCATTCTATTCTCTCTTTCTCAGACGAAAATAAATTCTAGGGTTCTTCATAGTTGATCCGATATCTGATTAGATTTTATTTTGTTGTTATCAAGGATATAGATACAATCAGAGTTACATCAAACTACAGCAAAAGATTCAATGAGGTTTGAAACCCTCAGATCGTGATATCTAATCGATCGATGTTGTTCTGTTTTAGTTTTTGTTTTTGTTCTTCAAGTTGATGTTATATCTCGGATTTTTCTCACTCGATTTTTGAGTAAGATTTCATTATTTTTAATCAATATTTGAACTGTTTTTACTTTAGATCTATATTTCTTTTTGGTTTGTTTCTGTTGTTGTATATCTATTGTATGATAGATCGATTTTGAGTTGGATCTATTTTGTGTATGTCTCTATCAATAAGGAGCAGTTGTAGTAGTTGTAACTGAAAAGTGACAATTGAAACTGAAAAAATCACCAATCTTAAATCATTATTTGCTGGATTCGATCAGATCGGATTTGATTATTGATCTCATTATATTCGATTTCATTATTTTATTTATTGATTGGATTGATTTAGTGTTTCTGCATTTACGATTATATAGATCCGTGTTGTTATTTTTTGTTAACATTTTTCTTTGTTTTGTAGTGAGAATGAGAAATCTGGATTTGTTAATCTCGTAGCTCGTTATCTCAGGTAAGATTAAAGCAAAACAATCATTTTAAGTTTCTTTTTAATTGGTTTATTAAGATTTGATGTTCTTCAATTTTCAGTTCATAGCTTGTGATGGTGAAAGTTTGAGCAGGTGGTGATGCTGGTAGTGGTACTGAAGCTAGAGAGTTGTTCATTGTGCTTCAATTTTCTCATTTTGATGATTATGCACAACATGTGTAACTTTCGTTCTACACATCCAAATTACATGTGTAACTCTCAGTTACACTATTCAGATGCATCTGTAACTCCCAGTTACACTAGTCATATACATGTGTAACTCTTATTTACACTAGTCAAGTGCATGTAAAACTAGTTATACATTGTTGTGTGTATTGTTCTTTTTAATGTGTAACTGCTAGTTACATATGCTAATTATATGTGTAAAAGTTTGAGTAAACCCGAAATGATAAGTAATTCAGCTTATTAGTTGCATGTATGCCTGAACTAGTTACATATGCTAATTATATAGTTTTGGAACTGAAATTGCAGGTTGAGTTTTGAACTAAATTGTTGGAGCTGAAACAAGGAGGTGTTATGTTGATGGAATTCGCATAAGAAAATAGTGGAAATGTGTTGGTGACTGAGATGTAAATGCAGGCTAGCATTGGATGTGAATGGTTATGTTTGTGTGAGTTATAGATGGAGATGTGGTGGTGCTATTGTGGATTGGAAGCAATGTTGCAGGTAAAGAGAAGAAAGCTGCAGTTGAGTTTTTTAATTAATGATTGTAGTTAATAGGTAAAGAGGAGAAAGCAATGTTGCAGGTAAAGAGGAGAAAGCTTTCAGGTATTGATCTCTCTTACAATTTGTCTTCGTCATTGTGTTTGTTTGATGAGTTTCACAGTATTGTTCCTTGCAATTTCTTGTTTTGACTCTTAATTTTCACTGAAAAGTAGAAAAATACTTTAATTTGATTCATGGAGGTTGACACCAGTGATGTTGCTCTAATAGATCATACATTTAGGAAACTACCAGATCATCTAATGGATAATTGCTTAGTGAATATATTGAAATATCCTTATGTAATGTTCCTTAGAGGCACTAGCTATGTTCAATGTATGATTGGTCGATCAACTGTCTACGGCACAAGTTTTGTAGTGCTACTGTTGCTTACGAGTTAGGTGTAAGACATTACATTCTTAGACATTTCTTTGCATTATTGCATCCGCACATTAGTTTATATATGTCCAAACATATAAACTTTGAATTATAAACACTGAGGTCTTTGAACCATGTTACTTTGATGCTCTGATGGATTTTTTTTGCTAGAGATACACAATTAGACTTAGTAATTGCCGAGTACACATGTCATATGTATGTGTAACTCCTAGTTACACATTCTATATGCATGTCTAACTCCTCTTTACACTAGACAGATGCATGTGTAACTTCTAGTTACACAAGTTAGATGCTTGTGTAACTCCTAATCACACATGCTAAGATTAGTTATCATGTGCCTTTTATGTGTTCTTTGTTCTATAATTTTGCCTTGCAATTATTCTATAATTTTGGTTCTTTATTTTTTGTCCATCCAACCTAATCCCATGGATGTGTATTTTTGTTTACAGATGTGCAAGTATATTGGAATCGAGAAAGACAAAAAAGGAAGGAAACATTTAAATTATATGATATAGTGGATTATTTCTAGGATTTCTCTTTGCATATCTCGTGTTTTAATTCGTTTATTGCGTTCAATAACAACCAATTACTGTAATTGATAAACGGTCGAATTACTGTAAATGAAAATTAAAGTAATACACGTATTTTCCGTATGTGTAGTTTTGATGTATAACTGATGAGTAACTTATAGATACACATACATATATCATGTGTAATAAAAAGTTACACATGCATATGGATGTGTAACCTGTAGATACACATGCCATACACATGTGTAACTTCTAGGTACACATATGTAACCGTTTCTTGCCATACGCATGTGTGAGTCCATACATATATATACAAGTGTAACTTTGCATTACACATGTCATAAGGATGTGTAACTTCTGGATACACATGCCATATGCATGTGTAACTTCTGTTTACACATTCACACTATACTTTAATAATTTTGGGTCTAGATTTAATAATTTTGGGCTTAAATTTAAATTTTATTTAATTTGGGGCTTGACAATATATAAAAGGGTATGAATGTCTTTTAATAACTCGGGGCCTAGATTTAAACTTCTTTTAATTAAGGGTCTCATATTATGGGATACCCATGGATCGGGTTTTAGCCTAAAAACCCCATTTGGAATAGAAAAAATATCGGATTTAGTAGGAAAGAAAATGGGTGTCCAATTCCCATGCTTGTATGTTACTTGCTTCCGGGCTTTTCTAACTCCTCTTACATTTGGTTTTAATTATGTCCGTCAGGCTAATAAACTCATGAGAAATCTTTTAGCAGAGAGGGCAGTCCCTTTAACATCAACTTTATACATAGTATTTTTATTACACTCCATTAAAACTGAAACATTGATCCTAGATGTTTAATACTAACGCACATGAACTGCTGAGTTTGGTTAGGTGAGGATTAGGGAAGCGCTACCTAAGACTGTAGCTACTATTTAGGGGTCTCAAATCTCAGTACTTCGTAATTTGCACCAAACTTCACAAACTTCCAAGCCCTTGCCTCATGATCAAACGAAGTTAACTCGACTGATGGAGTCTATAGACGTATGCCCTAATTTGTTTGGGACTCTAAATTGCAACACATTAGGAGAGGACGCCAGCGTTTGGGAATATCCCACTATATTGCTCGTAAAAGCGTACGCTTTACGCCTCACTTCAATTTTTTTCAGAAACGCTCTGAAGCGTACATATGAAGCGTTCTGACTGTGAAGCATGTAGTCAATGATTTTAACTAAAGTCAGAAGTGCAAAATGGTCAAACTTCAAGAAATAATATTCTAAAAATTAAAAAAGAATGGTGGAATTCAAACCTACCACCTCATGTGTGGTATGTGAATGCTCAACCACTGTTCTACATGGTTATTTAGGATAATATTTGGCTATATTTTATATTTATAAATATTTTCGTACCTATTTATAATATATCAAATTTTATATTTTAGGATTCACCACCTACCATGAATCGCCGCTTCACGCTTCAACCTACGCATCACTTCTCAAAAATAGAAAACGAGTCACGCTCCGCTTCACGCTTTCAATACCTTGCTCGTAAGTGTTACTTATAAGCCTTCATGAAATTCTTGGGAAAATTTGTGCACCCAAGATTTTGGGTGCAGAAATTTAAATTCTCCACGTATAGTAGAATTTTTTTAAATTAATCTGCCATAAATTAATAATTTCGTTAAAATAATATTTTTTGTCAATCCCGGCTTGAAAAAAATTTAAGTTCCCAGTAGGGCCTAACTAAAAGGTATAAAACTTGGGGCTGATAAAGGGTATAAAACTAGTCCACACTGCTCCCTCTATAAGCCATTTACTTTTCTCTGATGACTGTTTACTCTTATGCAAATTGAGTGAAAAGACTTGTGAAAACTTAGTTAAACTTTTTAAAGATTTTAGTATTGCGTCTGGTCAACTAATAAATTTAAACAAGTCAGGGGTCTTCTTTAGCTCTAAGACGGATACAAACATTAGAAGGAGGGTGAAGGATATCTTAGGTGTAACAGCTATACCTTTAACTGATAAGTACCTTGGTTCACCACTGTTTACAAATAGGTCAAAGGTAGAATGCTTTGAACCCTTAGTGGATAAAATGAGAACCAGAATCATAGGATGAAATGGTGGCAATCTAAATAATGCGGGTAAAACTATTATGATAAAAAATGTTAGCACTTCGTTGTACGTTTACCAAATGAACTGCTTTAAAATCCCAGTCAAAATATGTAACAAGATAACAAAGCTCCAGCGGGATTATTGGTGGGGATAAAATGAGAAAGGATTAAATGAAAATGGGAAAAAAAGAGTGTGCTTAAAAAATTGGGATTCTATTTGTAAAACTTTGGAAGAAGGAGGCTTATGTATTAAAAATGTTAGGAAATTTAACATTGCTATGATAGTAAAAATGGGCTGGAATTTAAATCAAAACCCGAAATCTCTGTGTGCTACTATTCTGAAAGAGAAGTATTATCCCAATTGTGATGTCCTACATATAGACAGTAAACCAAAAAGAAGAGATAGCTGGATTTGGAAAGGCTTGCTGAATGGTATAGATCAAATCAAAAAATGCTGCTACTTGGAAATAGGAAATGGTAAGAATATCGACATCTGGGATGATCTTTGGATCCCAGATACTAAAATACCTATGCAGAGACAAAGTACAAACATTGTGGGCCTAAAGAAAGTTAGTGATCTGATTAATGATCAGAAAACTTGGGATTTGGAAAAATTGGGTAAGTGTTTTGATGAACAAACAATTTCAAAGATAAAGAAACTTAAAATTCCAGAGGAAGATAAAATGGACACTCCTAGATGGACCCTAAACGAGAAAGGTATGTTTACTGTTAAATCTCTTTATAATCATTTAAACTCAGGTGGTTTAGTAGAGAAAAAATGGAGTATGATATGGAATATGAAGACTACTCCTGCAATTAAAAAATTCATCTGGAAGGCAGCCCATTCCATACTGCCTAATAGTATGCGATTGGCAGCCGTTATACCAGATATATAAACAAAGTGTAAACTCTGTAATGAGCATGAAGAAACCCTTACACATATGTTTTTGCAATGCAACTACGTCTCTCAGGTATGGATGCACTTTAATTTTGATATGGATTTTATTAGGAATGGTACGGTTTCTTTCCATGATTGGTTAACTGATTGCTTTGCAAACCCCCAAAGAGGAGATTATGTTATTGATTGGTAGGTGTTATGTAGTACTATTATATGGTTCATATGGAAAGTGAGGTGTAAGGTAGCTTTTAAACATGAAAAACAAAACAGTATAGTCACAACAAATAATATAATTAGGTTTATTAATAGTTGTAATGTTATAAATAAACCTGGATATAACATAATGGATGATTTATACTACAATACAAAAAACGATGATTCTCTTCATATTACTACTACTCTGAGAAGATGGACCCAACAGGATGCTATTATAAATGAAAAAAGAGAAATGACTCTCACAATAAACATTGTTGTTCAGAGGTTACATAACGCAGCAAAAGCTGGAGTTGGACTGACTCTATGTGATCAAACAGGTACTGTCAAAGAAGCTAGAGGATTCTATGTTGATCATACTACCAGAGATGAGTTAGAAAAAGTGGGAGAAGATGCGGCTTTCCAATGGGCAACACAGTGGAGTGGACACAAAATCTCTTTCAGGAGCGATTCAGAACCAACCTTGCTGTTGTTGATAGGAATGTATGCAAAGCTCGCCAACAAAGATATAAAATCAGTGAAGATTTTGGGAACAAATAAAAATTTGAAATCAATTTCATAGTCCAGGACTTTACTTTAGTAAGGACAAAAACTGTTATTTGGGCAGCAAGTCTTGCTATTTTTTGTAACAAAGATATGATCAGACATAACTGGGTTGATCACAGCCTGTGGGCGATTCTACAATATCTAACCATTCAAGACTGGAATGAATATGTAATGATGAATCGATGTTCCAATTATGGAACAAACGATATCCTATTTTTATTGCAACGAGGTTGACCTCTTTTATGGAAAGGAAAAAAAAAACTAAAATTAATAACCCGTATACTAACATTATATTATGGCGCCTTATTAAAATAAGAATTAATTTTCAACGCACCTTCTTCTTCTTCTCTCTTTTTCACTCTCCAAAAGCAAAAAAACAAAACAAGCTTTCATCAACCTCTTGCTCAGATCTAGTCCTTTTCTTTTTTAAGTTTTACTCATTAGGTCATCAAATAAAACATGTGTCTATTGTTTTGATGTCTTTCGGCATATTTCTTCGCCATTTGGAGCGATTTTTCTTCGTTATTTGGGAGATTGTCTCTTCACTTTGCGGATCGTGGCTTGCTATTCTCGATTCAAAAACTTCAATCATTGGCTTGCTATTCTCGATTCAAAAACTTCAATCATTCAACACGGTATCCCTTTGAATCTATTTTTAATATAAGAGATTTAGGGTACCCGAGTTCGTTTGGGTATACAAAATTACGGGCAAAGTACTCTTTTCTTTTAGGAGCATCTCTTATCAAAGAAAAGGAAAATCAGATTAAATAGTCGAAATTGATTCCGGATAATACCATAATTTTCCCTACTACATAAACAAAAATTGGGTATCTTTACGGTTTATGGCTCTTTCTCGTCGCGATATACTTCTAATTGGTATCTTTAATTTTTGTATTTTGATGTTTTTGTTATTCTTGTATTTTTGATGTTTTTGTTATTCTTGTAAGCGATCATGTAATCAGTATTTTGATTTGAATGAATTTAAATATATTGATTGACCAAAAAAAATATTAAAATAAGAATCCAAAGTAATTTGTTTTTTGTTCATATTTAAATAACACTGAACTTCGTTTTTAATTTTTGTAGTTTCATGAGAAGTTTGAAGTGATTTTATTGTGTCATAATATATTTACACGCATAATATATTTTCTTTTAAAATTAAAACTAAAATTTAGTATGTTTCGATATATTAATAACTTATTAATTTATTGATAAATTAAAACTTCGCTAAATTGATAGAATTCAACAGTTCCAAATCTATAAACTTATCGAAGTTTTACCGTAGATATTTGCTTTCTTAAATTTTTTAAAATTTTACTAGGTGCACAAAATTTGAGTTTGCCACATAAGTATTCATTATCCTATGAATTTAACTTTTGCGCTTATGCGTTATTTTACCTTCCATTTTTGAGGGCTACTCAAAAGGAGTTTCGGGCTGCTAATTTATATCCATCTAAGGGAAAAGGAAAAGGGGTATCCCAAAATGGTAAATGTACTAAGTTAGTCTTACTAATTTAATTTACATTTCTATCCTTTAAACCTTAAACTATTTTTTTGTAAATAATTTTTCCTTTGTTTTTTAATATTTTTAAAAAAAATTCTCAATTTTTTTTTTAAAGATTTTAACTATTTTTTTCCCATACAGATTATATCACGTTGCTTCCTTTTTGTTTCTAGCTTTTGACATAATCAGTAGATATTGTTTTAATTGCTACAGATTGTTGAAACCACCGATGATGATGATGAAGGTAGAAATCTTTGGTAGATAATTAATTTACTAAAACTACCGATTATGGAAGTAGAAAAATTCGAAAACTTTAACGTTTATAAAATTTTATTTTTGCGACTACTCTCATAATCGGTAGATATTTTGATTAGCCAAACTATCGATTATGAAAGTTGAGTAATCCAAAAAAAAAGTTTGGGAAAAATTATTTTTATGATTACTTTCATAATGGTAGATATTGTTTTAACCGATCTACCGATTATGAAAGTAAAATAATTTTAAAATTTTAAAGTTTGAGACAATTTATTTTTTGGGGCCACTTTCATAATCGATAGATATTATTTTAGTTGCTACCGATTGTTACCATTGATAGGTAAAATGAAAATAGAAAAATTCCAAAAAAGTTACTAAAACTACGGATTATAAAAATAGAAAAAACCAAAAAAATTATAAGCTTGGAAAAAATTATTTTTTGGACTACATTCATAATCGGTAGATAAGTAATTTACCAAAACTACCGATTATAAAAGTAGAAAATTCGAAATTTTGAAGTTTGGGAAAATTTTGGGACAACTTTCATAATTGGTAAATATCTAATTAACCAAACTGCCAATTATGAAAGTAGAAAAATTTGAAAAATCTTAAATTTGGAAAAATTAATTTCTGGGGCTACATTCATAATCGGTAGATAACTAAGTTGTTAAAAGTTAAAACTACCGATTATAAAAGTAGGAAAATTCAAAAAATTTAAAGATTGGGAAAATTTATTTCGGGGCTACTTCCATAATCGATAGAAATATAATTCGACGAAACCACCGATTATAAAAGAAGAAAAATACAATTTGGTTCTTATCGTACAACCGGCAGTAAAATAAATTATGGAAAGTACCGATTGCATAATGATTTTGATAAAAAATTATTGAAAAAATGTTGAATATTTTTTGAAAGAAAAACTATTAAAAAATAAAATAATAATTAATTAATTATATTTTGACTAATTTAACAACTAATACAATCAACTAAAACTAGTTAAACTAGGTGGATAATAGATTTTTGAAATTACTTCAAAATGTCTCTATTTTATCTTATTATGTAGCCCGAAATTCTTTTTGAGTAGCCCTCACAAACCTCAGGTTACTCTATAATTAATATTAAACTTTTTCTTTATTTGAAGCATGAAACCGATTTTGGTAAGTAAAACTTATATATAAAAATACCCTATACATGAATAAACTCCATATAATAAAAAAATTCTTATCCTAACTTGGTTTAATCAGTATAAAAATTGCCTCTATATAAGAATAACATCTCTATAAGAACACTTTTATATGGTCCCAAGTAGAGGTGTTAATTGGGTCGGGCCAGCACATTTATGGCACAACACGTTAAAATTCAAGCACAACACGGGCATATCACGTTAGTTTAATGTGTTGTGCCGTGCCAGACAAATAACAATAGGCACATCAGCACACGACACAACACGGTACGCGAAGAAAGCATGCCACGTCATGCATAAAATACTACACAATACATAACATTTGATGCATATTTCACAAAAGAATCATTGTTTTTGCCAGTTTTTAACATTTTTATTTTCTTTATGCTAATTTATTTCTATACTAATACATGTACTAACTAAAATATCTAAAAAATATTTACTTTGGAAAACATAAAATAAGTGTGCTAGTACAGCACATGACGGCACATCACGTTTATTTTTCTAACACAACACAGCACAACACGCCATTTAGCACGGCATAACACAACACGTTTGAATCTCTGGTACAGCACAACACACAGCACGCATGTGATTTCGTTGGCCGGGCTATGCCGGGCCGGCGCGTTTTACACCTCTAGTCCCAAGGTTATTCTTATATAGAAGTTTTATTGTTTAATTTATCTTTGGAGATAATTTTCATAATTACGAAAATAATTTCTTTTGTAAAATGCTCTTACTCTATTTGTTTTTTTTTCTCGAGGAATATAAAATCTCGCATGAAAGAAGATGGGGAGACAGCGGCTCTTGGCTGATTGAATGCCAAAGTATTAGGTAACGTCGGGCAATGTGCCCTTAACATTCTGTGTCTCTTATAGCAGTATAGCTTCCTCTGACTGCACCCCCTAATTTTTCTTAATTTAATAGTAACCGCTTTTTATGACCGTTACTTCTCGGTACTGTTGTCGGCTCTTCCTTCACTCCAAGGATCTTCTCACTTCTACTGTTTTCATTCCTAGCGTCTGTTTGTGGTGTTTTTTTATTCGCCATCTTGAAAATATTAGTATTTGACTTGCGACTGATTCCCGCATCATGATACGTAGATATGCAGGGGCGAATACGAAGGGGGCATGTGACATAAGATTTTGAAATCTACTATTCCCTCGTCCTTGTTATAGAAGTGAAATATTGGATCTTCTATTCCCCACTAAATGTTGGAAAACGATTATATAAATTTTTAGTCCCGTATCGGGGAGTTCATCTTCTTAAGTTGTTTTATTCCGTTATATAAACAAATTCTCTATTTTTGTAAAATCTATGGGAAAGGAGTTTCTCTATATTTTAGAAGGACCCCCAAGGGAAAATATTTTTATATTGTTTTCTTAAGCGTTCGCGTTTTTCCTTAAGGTTTTCTTTCGGAGTTTTTTCGGAGTTGCCAAGCTCAAGTTGAGCATCTACTATATATGCTAGTAATAGGTGTAGTAGGGTGTTTTATCCTGGAGATATCCGTCCTGTGAGGGCTATAGCATCACTCTTGAGTGTAGCCGGACGCTAATGTCTTAAGGACAGCGTGTTGAACACATGACTCACTCTGTTTTTCCAAAGCTTTGCCTTGTTGCTGTTGCGGAGATATGGGGAGCTCGTCGTTTTGTCAAATCGATCACTTCCATTATAAAGGAGCTAAGTATCAATAACTTTTGCTTATTTGATTTTTTCCTTATTTTGATTATTGCACCCAACAATCTTAAGACATTAGTATTTGTAATAATCGAAGATGTTAATTGTGGAGTGAAAAACAAAAAAAAATGAATTTTTGGTCAGCTGTAGAGTTTCGAGTTTATCTCTTAACCTAGAAGGAATTTCGATAAACCCTTTTGACCTAATGCAGTATACATCTTGATAGTTACCCACATAAAATTTCAGAATTTTTGGAGTTGTAAAAGTATTTTTTTGATATTTTACAAAACAGAGAAACGTTCCTGAAAAATTCTGACGACCAAATATTTGTTATTGACAAAATTAGTTTTTTATGGGGTAACCATGAGTTTTTTGAAATGGTGATTCAAATGAAGTTTGTAAATCTAGATGTTATCTTCAAAACTCATATTTTACTTTCCGATTTGGAATTGTGGTTTGTGAATAAAGGTGTCATCTCCAAGGGACATGGCTAAGAGGCGCATGTGGTTGGAAACAAATCTTCCAAAGCCGGCAAAGGTGAGAACATCGAACGCAACTCTAAGCGTGGTCTTCATAAGAAAGGTATGTTTCGTAAACCTGAATCTAGCATTACTTTAATTAAGGGTGATTTTTTATGTTTGTAAATTCCTGGCCATATGGCAGTAAATTGTAGACAACGTAAAATCCTTAATAAGTAGAAAGTTAATGCTAATTTATTTGAAACAAACTAGAACGAGTTCAGTTGCATGATGTCGGAAGTTATTTTAATAACCAATGTGAGATATTGGTGGGTGGATTCTTGAGCCACCAAGCATGTTTGTTGAAACAGAGACCTGTTCACCTTTTATCAGAGGATAGAGGATGCCGAGAAACTCTTTATGAGTAACTCATTTGTGACAGAGGTTGCATAAAAGGAAAAGGTCGAGCAGAAGCTCATATCTGTAATATTCTCACATTGAATGAAGTTTTCATGTTCCGGGCATACGCAAGAATCTTGTATCTTGTTCTGTCGTGGATGGTAAAGATTGAAGATCTTAATTAAATTTGGAAAACTTGTTATTACTAAAGGAAGTGATTTTTTTAGGCAACGGTTATAAGACTTAGGGTATGTATAAGCTTAACGGAAAAAATGATGAAGTGAACATAGTTGATTCTTGTGTTTTCTTTTGTGTGATTGAATGTTTTGCATGGTAGACTTGGAACTGTAAACTTATAAGTCAATGCATAAACTGGAAAACGTAGGCTGCGTATCCAAATTTAGTTTGGATATTAAACACAAAAGTTAAATCTTTACAGAATCAGAAATATGCTATAAACCTTTTAGCAAAACTGTTCAGAGTAATTCTAAGCCTTTAGAATCAATTCAGTTAGACCTAGTTGACATGAAATCAACCCAAACTAAGATGGTAAAAGGTGGTTTATAACTTTCATAGATGATTGTACGAGGTACTATCTTGTATACTTGCTTATGGGTAAGGATGATGCCTTAGAAGCCTTAAGAGTACAAACTTAAAATTGAAAGTGAAGTATATATTACCACTAAAAGGGTTTAGTATGAACGTGATGGAAACTATGAAATTCATATAGGAGAACTTTACTTTTAAATGGCATTATTCATGAGATCGCACCTCCTTATTCACCATAGTTTAATGGTATAGTTGAACATAAGAACATAACCATTAAGGAGAAGATTTATGCCATGTTGATTAAAGGATTAACTGCCAACTTGTGGGGGAGGTCGTCCTCTAAATTTGTTGTATCCTGAATAAAGTAACCTTTAAAGGATCAGATAGAACTCCATATGAGTATGGAAATATAGGCAACCTACTTATGCGTACGTCAAAGTGTGGGGGTGTTTGGATAAGGTATCCATTCCTCCTCATAAGAGAACTAAGATAGGACCCAAAACTGTTGACTGCGTCTTCATAGGGTATCCTGAATACGCTGCTGCATATAGTTTTTTGGTTGTGAGTTCTGATTTTTGTGACATTGGTGTGAATACTTTTATGGAGTCTAGGGATGTTGAGTTCTTTGAACATGTTTATTTTGAAACCTATCTCTCATGAGGGATGTGTTGTCAATCCCCTAGATGTCTTTTCAACTAGTCATATTTTACTTTCAAAGGAAGATGAAGTAGAGTTGATCCTAAGATAAGTAAAAGGATTATAACTGAGATTTCTTATAGACATGGCTACATAATATGCCTAGCTTAGTCTGAGATCAAGACTCGTAAAGAATCCATAACATTTACCGAAACCCCATTCTGGTAAGAAGCTTCATTTAGTGAAATGGACTAAGTTCGTCTGAACCAGACTTGGGAGCATGCTAGTTTACCTCAAGGGAGTAAGACCATAAGATGTAAATGAGTCTTTAAAAGGAAACGTAAGGTAGATGGAACTGTGGAAAAATATAAGGATAGGTTGGTAGCTAAAGGCTATAAACTAAAAGAAGGTGTAGATTTCCTTGATTCTTATTCACCTATGACGAGAATTACTTCCATTAGGATGCTAATTGTTATTGCTACCATAAACAACTTAGAGATACATCAAATGGATGTTAAGACAACTTTTCTAAAACCGTGAATTAGATAAATAAATTTACATAGACCAACCTGAGGACTTTGTAGTGAAAGGTTTTGAAGACAAAGTTTGTAAGTTGAACAAATCTTTGTATGGTTTTCAAATAAGCACGTAAATAGTGACATGGAAAATTTGATTATGTGATAATGAGTAGTGGATTTAAGTTAATGAATCTGATAAGTATATTTATAAGTAACTTGTTAAGGATGCCTGTGTGATTGTATGCTTGTATGTTGATGATATGCTTATACTTGATACAGACATAAATGTGATTAATTCCACTAAAAACATGCGCTAAATGAGAACGCTGACTTGAAAGACTTAGTCCCTGTTTATGTGATCTTAGGGATGAGTATTAGAAGATATTCTAATATTTATAGTCTTAGTCATTCTCATTATATTAAATTCGTGCTTAAGAGATACAATCAGTCTGATTGTAAGCCTGCTTGTACTCCTTACGATTCTTCTTGTAGACTCAAGAAAAATAAGGGTAGTGGAGTATCTTAACTTGAATACTCAAGAGTTATAGGATGTCTGAAGAATTTAATGAACTGTAAGAGTTCAGACATTGCCTATATTGTGAGTAAGTTAAGTAGATATAATTGTAGTCCAGAGCAAGAGCATTGGGATGCACTTAGTAGAGTATTACGGTACCTAAAATACTATATTACCTTTTGTTTGATTTATGAAAGGTATCTTGCTGTCCTTGAGGGACTTTGTGATGCAAACTGGACAGTTGACTCAGAGGAGTCTTAGTCTACGAGTGGATATGTTTTCACTCTAGCAGGAGGGTTTGTTTTTGGAAGATTTCCAAACAGACATATATTGCTCAATTCATTATGGAATCTGAGAGTATTGCGTTAGATAAAACATGAGAGGAGGTCGATTTCCTAAGATGCTTTTTAGAAGACATTCCTCTCTGGCATGGGCCCGTGCCAGCTATATCTATACATTATGTTAGCCAAGCTGTAAATAGTTAAAGCTAAAAACAACTAATCTCAATAGGCGTTATTTCCATTGATTGGATAAAGTCCAAGGAGAATATCGCAGAACCTTTGATGAAAGGTTTGTCTAAAGAGATAGTTGGTAACGCATCAAAGGGGATGGGGCTTAAAATCATAAATTAAACTTGCCATGAAGGATACTCAACCTTGCTGACTGGAGATCCCAAGATCAAGGTTTCGAATGAGACAACTAATTTGTGGTGGGTAAAGGTAAACATTATCATAGAATTTCATTCTCTGTCCCTTCCCTATGATGTAGACGTGATAGTGTGACTGCATGTGAAGGATGACTTTTAAGAAGTCTTAATGAGTTATATAGTTTCAATTTAAGATTGAAGTGGGGTGTAGACGTAACACTCTTTATGGAAACTCACCTATCTGAATGAGGAAGTGGGGCCGCTTCCTATGAGAATATGAGCTTTGATTCTCTAGAGCATTCTGAGAAACATGATATGTCCAGGGCCAAATTGGACAAAACGGCACGAGCTTGGCAGCAACCTTGGAGATATCATCCGTGGTTGTTATCGCGAATTACATCAAACGCTAGCAGTTCAAGACATCGCGTTCACTGTCTCTAGCAAGTAGTTCCGGTAATATCTCACTAAGCAAAGGTTCAAGACCTCATGGTCACCTCTGCCTAAAATAGAATTTCCTGCGTTTTTTATGTGATTTTCGTTTTGATGGTTTTGGTATTACTGGAACTTAGGACCTAAGGGTCACTAAGGGTTCAATAGTTCATGCTTTTTCACTTTGGTGAAAGAAACCTTTAGTCTCACCTGTGAGAAACTAAAGATGAAAGTTCTCTATACTATTATGATTTATGAAATCCATAGTATGATCCTGGGGTCAACACACTGTTGTGTGAGGTAGAGGACGTTGAAATAGCTAGTATGACTTCAACAAACGCACGACATGTCTGCCTGTTCGGTCAGGTTAGGTCGTGGGATTGGGGTGTTGATTTTCCAAGAACTATCTATATTTTTCATGTTTATTAAGTTTTCATTCATGTGGGGGATTGTTGGAAAACGATTAATAAAATTGATTTTTAAAGATTTTAATAAAAATAATAATTAATTGTTTCTTTTGTGAATGAATTTTTTTATTAGTCCCACATCGTGGAGTTTCCACTCTTTAGTTGTTTTAAGAGACTATATAATTTTTTAGTCCCACATCGGGGAGTTCTTCTTCTTAAGTTGTTTTATTCCGTTATATAAACAAATTCTCTACTTTTGTAAAATCTATGGGAAACGGGTTTCTCTATATTTTAGAGGGACCCCTAAGGTTTATATTGTTTTCTTAAGCGTTCGCGTTTTTCCTTAAGGTTTTCTTTCGGATATTTTCGTAGTTACCAAGCTCAAGTTGAGCATCTACTACATATGCTAGTAGTAGGTGTAGTAGGGTATTTTATCCTGGAGACATCCGTCCTGTGAGGGCTATAACATCACTCTTGAGTGTATCCGGGCGCTAATGTCTTAAGGACAGCGTGTTGAACATGTGACTCACTCTGTTTTCCCAAAGTTTTGCCTTGTTGCTGTTGCGGAGATATGGGGAGCTCGTCGTTTCGTCAAATCGATCACTTCCATTATAAAGGAGATAAGTATCAATAACTTTTGCTTATTTGATTTTTTCCTTATTTTGATTATTGCACCCAACACTAAATACGTGGAATTCTAATTTAAAGTTGTCGTCTGATATGTATATCTTTATTTATGATGCATAGATAATCGTATCGACAACAAGATAAAAGGTAAAAACAGGAAAATACATAGATACTTATAAAAAAAAAAATTCTTATTTTCTCTATATATGAGTGACAAGGGGAGCAAACATTGCCCATTATGGTCTTGTGATAATGACACATTCAAGTATGTCGATCCAAGTCTTATATGGAGTAATTGGGATACTCTAATGTGTATGTAATTGGCCTTGGTTTTATTTTTTCTTTTAATATATCCTTCTCTTTCGAAAACATTGCCCATTATCATATGTTGTATATATTCTTTTGTTTTAAATAATTTCTTTCTCTCCAAATAAAAGAACCGCGAAAAAGAGAGGGTACCGAATACACCACCAACTCTTTTCTTCTGCAACCTGTATGGACAAAAATTAATACAATTACAAGTAGGTTAAAGCAAAGACCCTTGAAGAAAATTGTATATGAAGTTTTTTCTTTTCCACAATCAAAATGTGTAAACCAAAGGTCTGTGTACCTGATTGTGTAGAATAGTTCTTGGACGATCTCAAAAATAAATATCCAAGATCAATCTAGTCGTATCTGAATTCTAACAAGTATGAAGCTTGCAATCTATCTTTCAGGATATGAATTCAACAAGAAGGAGTCTTGTTTTTGATCTCAAATAATAAAGACTTAAACTATCTAGATTGATTACGTACTACTTGTGCTATTCATATTACGAAGATAAACAATATAATGTGGAAAATGAAAAACACAATACACCAAAAAAAAATTTAACGACGAAAACTGCACATGCTAAAAAATATGGGACCTCATCCAGCTTGAACACCACACTATATTAAACTGCTACAGACACTAGCATATTATCATACTTTGTACTAGAATGTAGTTGAGACCGAATTAACCCTCCAAACAATTCCGTTGCAGTCTTGTCCCTTAAATCTCTTGAACCTCACAAGATTCTACGCATTTGATTCTCTTAGTTGACGTCCTTTACAACATAAGAGTTTCTTCAACCTCAGTGAAGACTTTTGATACCTATCTACCTCTAACATACAACCCTATTTGATTTCCAATTTGATATGTTTCAATCTAGGTTGTGAAATATGTTTCCGGTAGACGAACAAACCTCACGAATCCGAAATGCTTATCCTATGTTAGCATAAAAGCCTAGATTACTAAAGACCTCTCAAGAACAATCCAAACAAATCAAAGAAGAGTATAGGAATCTATCTTGAGGAATCATAAAGTTTGAGACAAAGAGAATTTTGTGATTTCTATCTATCTTGTTCCTCCTCTAAAGTTCGTAAACTTCAATAAATAGTAGAATGAGATCCGGATACAAAAATTATCTGGTAAAAAGATAGTCAGATCGGGATTCACGAATCCCTAAGTGAAGTCTTCAAAGTCATAACCTAGAATACAGTTCTATGAATAACCTAGGTTATAGAAGACAACTCTATATTTGCAACTAGGACATAAGATAGCCAGGGATGGAGAAATCCTATTGCAGGATTCTTGAAAAAGCGGGGGTCTAACAACCATACTGATAGACGCATTTATGTGTCTATTTTCATCTCTTTTATGTATAGTGTTAGTACCCATTTTTGTACTAATTTTGGTATTTTATCCCTTGTAGATGTTTTTGGAAAAAAATATAGGCTTTTGCGGCGAAATTAGCTCGAAAAGTTGTTGAAGGCACCTGGGAGGACATTTGCTATTCGGACTCTCATCTTGGATAAGGGGTAACCCATTTCTAGGCAGCTGCTAAGCACAGACCGGGATTGGATAAGGGGAGGTCATCCCCTTCGTTTGAAATTTAGTTTTGGAGGGAAACAAATTTTCTCGCCTGCGTAAACTGTTGAGCAAATTTTGGAAGTGTTTTATCGAGATTCAATCGCCAAACTAAGTTGGGCTGGACTTGAATGGAGTAAACATGGTTGGTACATCTGTTTGTATCGATTAGAATGGGCTGAATGATCGGGTTTTGATAAAACAGGGAAGAAAAAAAATAAAGATGGAAACAGACAAATTTTCGAGTTATATTTGGAAGTTACGTGCTATATTTTGCAAGGATTTGTTTGTAGAAGCATAAGAGATAGTTTGGATAATTCAGGAAGGAGGTGAAGTGATAAAACAGGATAGAATATCCAAAACTTGGCCGAGAAGAAAAATTTATTTTTGGGGAAGAAAAAGAGATTTTGATCGAGTTTTAACCGACCTGTGAGTTATATATAAGCACTAGAGAGGCCAAGGAAGGGGGACGAACACTTTGGAGAAGTTTAGAAGAGAACAGAGAGCTGAAATCACGAGTTGAAATTTGTTTCTGCTGCTGCTGCGAAGAAGAACACGAAGAACATAAGACCCTCGGAGTCAGTCACAGAGGCAGACTTATTTTCAGTGACAACGAGTTACGGTCGCACCTTCCTGCAGTCACCGAAGCCCTTCAGCAATGATTCTGACTTCTGTTTTAGACCTTCAGCAACTACAGAATCCGCTGCTTTAACACTTTTCTCCCTTTTAATCAACTTTTGAGCTATAAACATGTATTTTGAGATTATGATTAATATGAGGAGCTAAACCCCATTGCTGGGGCGATAGAGGAAGCTATTTTTCCAACAAAAAGTGGTATAATCTATT
>JAJJMB010006998.1:2138558-2155544 GCA_023531105.1 Papaver atlanticum | reverse complement strand
AAATTGAATAAATATAAATACTAGATAAAATCACTTTGAACTTGGAAAAATAGTGGAATCTTAGCCTTAGTGTTCTTTTAATATTGATATCAACTTTGTCAGTGTTTGTTTTAAATATCAGTGATTTTTTATATTTTAGTTTTAAAATTTAAGTCTAAAGTTATCCTTCACAAGTTCGAGAATCGAATCCTATTACCACCACTATTTCTATAACAAAATTAAAAGCCTAGATTACAAAATACCTCTCAAGAACAATCCAAACAAATCAAAGAAGGGTATAGGAATCTATCTTGAGGAATCATAAAGTTTGAGACAAAGAGAATTTTGTGATTTCTATCTATCTTGTTCGTCCTCTAAAGTTCGTAAACTTCAATAAACAGCAGAATGAGATCCGGATATATTATACCGCTATAGACACTAGCCTACTACAAGTTAACTTCGGACTGGAATGTAGTTGAGCCCTAACCAAGTCTCACACTGATTAAGGTACAGTCGCATTCCTTACGCCTCTGAATCCCAGCATGACTCTACGCACTTGATTCCCTTAGCTAATCTCACCTACAACTAAGAGTTGTTACGACCCAAAGTCGAAGACTTTATAAACAAATCTGTCTCCCACAGAAAAGTCTATTCTGATAGATAAATCTATCTTCCACAGAAATACCTATGATGTTTTTGTTCCATCTTTTGATAAATAAAGGTGAACAGGAACCAATTGATAATCCGGTCTTATATTCCTGAAGTCCTAGATATATCAATCACCTCACAATAACTTAACTATATGGTAATATAACAAGTTATGGAATCACAAAGAATGAGACGAAGAGCTTTGTGATTACTTTTTATATCTTACCTATCGAAATAAATCTCAAGCAAATCTTAGATAAGATAGTACTCAATACGATAGAACAAATAAGATCAGAACACGCAACTACAGAGAAAATAGTTGGGTCTGGCTTCAGAATCCAAATGAAGTCTTTAAGTCGTTAACCTATAATGTTTTTTAGGAAAAACCTAGGTTAAGGGAGAATCGACTCTAGTAGGAACTAGTAACACACAAGAGGTGTGGGGATTAGGTTTCCCAGTTGCTAGAGTTCTCCCTTATATAGTCTTCAAATCAGGGTTTGATAGCTTTAAAACAAAGCAATCAATATTCACCGTTAGATGAAATCCTGATTTAAGATTCAAGCTAAGTTTGCTTAAAACCAAAGCAATATCTTTCCACCATTAGATGGTCTTAGATTGTTACACACAAATGAAATGTACCTTCATTTAGATATGGGTAACCGTACCTAAACGTGTATATTGAGTTGGCTCAACAATAGTTAACCGAAGTTAGCCATATGAACACTTTTGTATTATTCACATTCATCTAACACTTCTAGATCAAATGATAATCAAATGAATATAATTGTGTTACTCATAGAGTTTTTCAATTGTTTATATTCTCATAGAAGTATACAATACACAATTGAAACAAAATCGGATTTGATTCAAGAGAATCAATTCATGAACATTTTAGCCACGGTTTGCAAAGATTGCATTCCTTAATATATAAATGTATTTGTTCATGAGTATGAAATCATACTTAACCGATTTTAGAACTTAAACCAACTTAGTTTGCAAACGGGTACGCAAACTTAAGTTCCGGACTTAACTCAGGAAATCGTTCGCATACTAGTGTTCAAACTTGGTTCCCGGACTTTGACAATTTAAACCGTTCGCCTACTGGTACGCAAACTTGGTTCCCAGACCTGAATCTTACTACAACAGTTTGCATACTGGTATGCATACTGTTCTATATCCAGACAATGGTTATTTATCCTAAACTCCCATTTCAATCATTGATAAATCCTTAGAAGATGACAATAGCTGTCTCACACAAACTATTATCTTATAAGTAATTTTCAAGTCATCTAATGATCAATACGAAACATTCCGAATCTACATGAAATGACTGTTTTTCACATGATCATCTTTTGACTCAATATTTAGTTTCCAACAAATAAATTGTTTCCAACTAAACTCGTCAAGAATAATGATGAACGTAGTTAAAGCAAAAATCTTTCCAACAAATAAATTGTTTCCAACTAAACTCGTCGAGAAAGATATAAGCGAGTTAAGCTCAGCTCAAAATATCAAATGTGTATAATGTAAAAGTATGTATAGCTATACGACTTAGTCTCAATGGGAGATAAAATAGAATATACTTCCAATTTTAGTCTCCATATACCTTTTGTTGATGAAGTTCCTCCAAGCCCTCCTCAGTAGATCTCCATCTTCAATCGATGAACGCCGTGAAGTCTAAAACTCAACTACACGTTCTATCCTAATCCGAAAAATAACTATAAGTAGACTAAAAGTCAAGACTTATAGTTTTGATCACCTAAACTTGACAAAAATTCTTATGATAGAAACGCTTGCGAGTTCGATCGAGCAGTGCTCTAACAAGTCTCTCTATTTATAGATTTTCAAGGCTTTAGGTAGCTTCGAATTCAAGCTAAGATAGCTTGAGATCCCAGCAAACACTTTCCTAGTTTAGATGTAATTCTTATTAGGAATTCATGTACGCATGTGAAAAGTTTGTCTTGAAATTACATATAAGAATGTGCATTATGGTCCAGGATTCTAGAACTATGTACAATCATAGTCCATAGCGGCAAGTATACCTTTGAATTTAAAATCACTTAGCAATGTTCAAAAACACTCAAGACTAAACAATGTGATATGTGCATGTGTGTACCAGGCAGTTTGAGTGGTTTTTGGGAAGTTATTACGGGTGGTTATTGAGTCTTCCTATATATATTATTGTGTAAGAATGTAAAGATATCTATGAAAATGGTGATATTCTAAATCAATGGATTCTTTTCTGATTTTCCTTCTCTGATTCTATGTTTCGTCTTTCTTCTAATATGATAATTCGTCTATTCTCTTCTATTATTTCACTCTAATTACACCCTGACTACTAAATAATATGTTTGCACATATCAAAGGTATCAGAGCCGTTCGATCTTGTCAGACGGTTTATCATATTTATTATTATCTACTAATTATCATTATCAATAACAAATGGTTATCATTTATTATTCCACCAAATGAGCGAAATGAATTGTTCAGGGAAATGTTATGAAAGTTTCGGAAGAGATGGTGTAATTGATGGACTAATGTTCTTCTGTCACAACACATTCTAATGATTTGTGGTTGTTTTGTTCTTCCACTGAAACGTCAAAAGTTCCTTACGAAACTCCAAGTACATTACATACAGTGGTCTAATTCATTCATTGCAGATTTGTTTCTTTTGTTTTTTCCTATATAATGGATTGAACTTTGTAAATCAAAGTCAAAATTTCTCTGTATACGACCTTGAGGGCTGTTTTAAGGGGAGTGGAATGATATGTGCATGTGTGTACCAGGCAGTTTGAGTGGTTTTTGGGCAGTTATTACGGGTGGTTATTGAGTCTGCCTATATATATTATTGTGTAAGAATGTAAATATATCTATGAAAATGGTGATATTCTAGATCAATGGATTCTTATCTAATTCTCCTTCTCTGATTCTATGTTTCGTCTTTCTTCTAATTTGATAATTCGTCTTTTCTCTTCTATTATTTCACTCTAAGTTCACCCTGACTACTGAATGATATGTTTGCACATATCACAATGATCCATAAGACCAAAGTGATTTTGTATATAAGTTGTCTTAAAAGTGTTTATGAGAGTTGTAGTTAAAGCAAACATAGTTATATAGAGTATTTAGTGAGCTTCTGCTAGACAAGAACTGTATAAGTTTGTAGATCGGGTTGGAAAAACCACTGGTTGTTCGCGAAGTCAGGCCCAAAGGGTTTGCAAACCTTGGAAGTTTACGAAGTCAGATTCAAGAGTTTTGCAAATCGGGTTCGCAAACCTACCCCTGTTTCGTAACTTAGATGTAAAGGGTTTGCAAACCGGGTTTTCAAACCTCTACAGTTTGCAGAATTCAAACTGACTTAGGTTATACATACAAGTATGTGTACCTTGCGCCAAAGTGTTCTATTTCATAACTAAATTTGAAATATTCCCAATAACCATAGACAATATGCAATGTTGCTTCGACAATTCCTAAGTGATCAACTTGAAACAAAAATAGTTTGTGAACAATCAATTATTCTAACTAAGATTACTAAGGATCTAAGGGGGGGGGGGGGGGGGGGGAACATATCACCGCAGTATTGCTCAAAGTTTTGGTACAATTGAATTTGAGGTAAGTAAAAATACTATGCACAGAACTAACAACCATTGAGTAAATTGAATTGTCATTCTAGAAAAGCTCTAAACGAGTATTCTTATAAGTTTTTATTCTCTACGGATCTTCAACAACAAAGGTACTGACACGATCATAATGCGGAACCACGGAAGAACTTAAAGTACGAAAAATTCACGCAGACTTTGAAGATTTAAAAAATCAAGCATTATGAAAATTGAGCTGAAAAGTTTATTTTTTTGAATCCATATGTATTGATAGTTTTGTCACTAAAATTGAAAAAAGGGGAGATTGTTAGAGCATTACTCGCGCGAACTCGCGAGTTTTGTTTATCTTTATCATAGGAACAACACAAGTAGTATGCAATCAATATAGACAGTTTAAGTCCTTATTATTTGAGATAGAAAACAAGATTCATACTTTCTAGAATTCGGATAAGACCAGATTGATCTTGGATATTGATTTTTGAGATCGTCCAAGAACTCTTATACACAATTAGGTACATGGACCTTTGGTCTATACATATTGATTGTGAAAGAGAAATAGAAAAAACTCTATATATAATCTTCTTCAAGGATCTTTGCTTTGACCTACTTGTGATTGTATTAGGTTTTTTCCACATAGGTTGTTGAACAAAAAAGTTGGTGGCATACTTGGTACCCTCTCTTTTTTAATTGGTATCAGTGCAAGCAAACACTGTTAGACCTAATAAGTTTCTTTTTGTGGCGATTTGAATCCATGGACAAGAGTTCAATTTCTACTAACGCACCACCCGAATTTGATGACACAAATTACTTATGGTGGAAAATAGCCATGCCCTCCTTCTTAGAAGCCCGTGATTTTCAAACATGGGTGCAGGTAGTCAAAGACTATATTTCTCCAGCATTTTTAAAAGACGATAAAGTTGTTGCTAAGGATATAGCGGAGTTGAAATCAGTGTTGCAAAGAACAATTATGATTGATTGAACATTATTATCCATGTCATAAGTGAAGATCTTCAATATCATGTGTCTGCGTGTACTACGTCGAAGGAAGCTTAGGATACCTTAGAGACCATATTTGAAGGGAATACCTTAGAAAAGGAAGCAAGGTTTCAAAACCTAACTTCTGACTGGGAAAACCTTTGTATGGCTGAAGAAGATTTGTTTGAGGAATTTAATCACAAGTTATCTGAAATAGTGAATGTCTATCATGGAATTCATTAAGTAACAAAGAGACAGGTGCTCTGGAAAAAAGGATCTATATAAATCTTAATATCAAATTTGACAGAAATTCACCGCAAGACGAGAATCTTCTTCAGCGATTCAAATATCGTGGTTCTGGACATGTGCAAAAAGAATGTCCTAGTAAGGATTATTGTCAAGGAAATAATTCCTTTATTGTTTCCCTTGATGACATGGATGATAAACATATCTTTGAAGACTACACAAAAAATTCAGCATTTACTGCAGAAACGTTTGTGAACTGTAACTTGAATCATATGAGGTAATTATTTAATTCCTGAGTAAAAGTGAATATCTTCGCCAAGAAAATCTTCAAGTGAATAAAAACTTGGACAAACCTGAAACTTCTTTTTACGTAAAAAATCAAGAGCTTGGAAAACTCAATGAGAATTTCACTAAAACATTATCTCTTAAGAAAAAATAGATTGATACCGTTAGAGCATTTCTCGGTCGAACTCACAATTTTGTCTATCTCAAGCATGTTGTCAATGTTATTTGAACAAAACTATATCTTGATTTCTAGTCTACCAAAGTCAAGTCTAGGACTAAGTATAGAGTTGGTAGTTGAGTATCAAACATCACTGAATAAACCTCGAAGACTGAATGTTGACGAAGACATTTGGAGAATTTCATCAACAAATGTATGTGAAGACTGGACCATTCTATTTACTCACATGCTTTACCATTCTATCTATATGAGACTATGTCGTATGACTTCTAGTAGATTTATTGCAAATAATAAATTTCAAGTCAAGCTTGTCTCGTTAAACATCTCGAAATATGATTCAAGCAATGAATGTTCATTGGTCCTAAGCAATCTTAGTTAGAAACAATTTATTGTTCAAGAACTAATGTTGTGGATCATTTGAAAATTTCCCAAGCAATGGTATTTATATTTATGGAAAATATGAAGGTTTAAAACATTAAGAGAGTATTTCAGAACTACTGAAATATGGACTCAGGGTACGTTGGCGAACCATAGATATCTAATGTTTAGAATACAAGAAGGTTGGCGAACCAGTTAGCAAACCATAAGGATTTGAATGGGAAGTTCACCAACCCAGTTTACGGACTGTGGTGATCTGAGATTGGTGAAAGGACAACTGTTGATGAACCCAATTCACAAACCGTTGACATCTGACTTCACGACTGGCTCAGGGCTATTCACAGATTGAAGGGATTGATTTTTATGAAACCTTTTCTCGTGTTGCACGTCTTCAGTCCATATGTTTGCTATTAGCTCATACTTGTTTCCTCAATATTAAGTTATATCAAATGGTTGTGAAATTTGTATTCTTAAATGGATGCCTTAAGGAAGAGGTCTATTGTGCTCAACCTAAAGGATTTGAAAATATAGAATATCCCGATCATGTCTTTAAGCTCAATAAAGTATTATATGAATTAAAACAAGCACCTAGAGCCTTATATGAAAAGATAACAAATTATCTTATTAGGAAAGGTTTCTCAAGAGGTGGAGCATATAAAATGCTTTTTACCAAATGCAGTGAAAAGGACGTCTTAATAGCTCAGATCTATGTAGATGACATCATCTATGGATCAACATCCATGAAACTCTTCGAAGAACCAACTTCTCTTGGTAAGGAATTTGAAATTAACAATGTTGATATATTAAAATACTTCTTGGGGTCGCAAATTCAACAACATTAGGATGAAATTTATATTTCTCAAGATTTCAAGCAGATACCAAAGAGTCTCATCTCGCAGCTGCAAAAAAAAATCAGAAGATATGTTAGAAACACTATTGGTTATGGTTTATCTTATACCTTTGATACTAACACTGAACATACTACTTATTCTGATGTAGATTGGGAAGGATGTGTGGAAGACATAAAGAGTACATCATGAGGATTCTTTGGTGTGGGTCTAAATCTTGTTGCTTGGCACAGCAAGAAACAAAGCTCACAATCCTTGTCAACATGTGAAGTCGAATACATCGCTGCAGGTTCATACTGTACTCAACTCTTATGGATGAAACAAATGCTTACATATTATGGAATAAATATATATTGAAACTATGAAGATCTTTATGATAACTCAAGTGCGATTTGAATTACTAAGAATCCCGTTGATCACTCAAGAACAAAGCACATTGACATAAGATATCATTTTATCAGAGATCTCTTTGAGGGTGGTATTTTGAAAATTGAGTTTGTGCCTTCTGAACAACAACTGGCTGATATTCTCACCAAACATTTAAATACCCGAACATTTCAGAACTTTCGGCAAACTATTGTGTTGTTTTGGTTCACTTTTAATCCAAGTTGGTATCTTTGCCCCTTATTATATTCATATCTTTTGGGCAATTAAGCTTGATTTCTAGTAAAGAAATTGACGTCATTCTTATCTTCCTCTCATTGGTTAATGCATGGCGTGATAGTCTCTACATTTGTATGATCCTTGTGTTTGTCTCTTTTGTATTTAGAGGACCACAATTTTCATCTTTAAGTGTTGAGCTTCACTCTAAAAGATAAGTCCTATATTCGGTTGGTTACCTGACCTTTTGAATTCATAGGTTTCACTATCGCCAAAAATTATCCTCTTTGCACCATAACCTAAGTCATATATTGTTGTAGCTCGCATGATCAACATGCCAGAAACATGCCACTAATATGCCACAAGTACGCCATGGTCATGTTACGTTGCTATGAGATTGCTAACGATGCCATATTATGGCAAACTCTTATTATTCACACGAACCTTGAATCTGAGTTATGTCTTCAAGCTATGTCACTTCGGCAAGGTATGGCTATCTTAGGATGAATACTCAGTCAAAATACATTGTGGCTAAGATAAGAGATAGTCCATGAATCTACTAATTCCTACGAGAAATCAAAATATGTCACATAAGGGAATTCTTCATGGGTATTGGTCTGGTGGTTTACAGCGACATACTAAGCGTGGCAACACCCCATGATGTGAAAGTGATAAGTAGTGGTGACGGTTAAGAGAAGTTGAAGAGATGATGGACTAATGGTTTACAAGCTTCCGGAAACTTCCCTAATGTAACTTTACTATTACCTCCACTATCTCCATATTTTCAAGACTTCCACTACTTACGAGGAAACAGTGTGCGCCCCTACAAATATAAATAGACTCCTTTTACTATTCAGATGAAGAACAAGCTTACCATTCTCAATCTTTGCTTCTTTCATAGTTCGACAACCTTACACACAAAATTCAATCACCACTGATTTCCTCAAGTTTCTTTGGTTTTCGTCCCCTAAGATCAACCCATCTTCTCTGCTTGTAACCGAAGCAAGACGTGAACGACCATTGTCTTGGTTAGGATCGTCCTGTACGATTTTGGTCCTCGAACCTAAGTAAAGTAATTCAACATTACATCATTTTACCTAGGATTAATTTTTGGGTATGAACACATATTTTGCAAAAGAAGTAAGTATTGACTAAGGAGGAAAACATATCAGCGTAGTATTGCTTCAAAGTTGTTCTGCAATTGAACTTTGAGGAAGGAATAATTCTATGTTTTCATATAACAAGCATTGAGTAGAGTGATTTTTCATTCTAATAAAATCTTTTTGAGTAATCTCATAAGTCGTTATCGCTACGGATCTTCAATAACAAAGGTGTTGAACAAACACATGTAGAACCATAGAAAAACTTGAAGTACGAAGAATGCAAGACAATGTTGAAGAACCAAGGAAATCAAGCATAATGGATTTTGAGATGAAAGAACATTTTATTTTGGATCCATATGTATTGAATAGTTTTGTCACTAAAATTGAAAATTGGAGATTGTTTAAGCACTTCTCGGTCAAACTCACAAGTTTTTGCTATATCCAGCTTGTTGTCAATGTTAGTCGAACAAAACTATAGATTGATTTATTGTCTACTAAAGTCAAGTCTCGGACTAGGTATAAAAGTTGGTAGTTGAGTATCGGACATCACTGAATAACCCTCGAAAACTGAAGATCGACGAACACATTTGGACAATTTCATCAACAAAGGTAAGTGAAGACTGATCTATTCAATTTACTCACAAGCTTTACCATTCTATTTATATGAGACTATGTCGGATGACTTCTAGTAGATTTATTGCAAAAAAGAAATTTTGAGTCAAGCTTGTCTTGTTAAATATCTCGAAATATGATTCAAGCAATGGATGTTCATTGGTCCTGAGCAATCTTAGTTAGAAAAAATTAATTGTTCAAGAACTAATACTGTGGATCGTTTGAAAATTTCCCAAGCAATGATATTTATTTATATGGAAAATGGGAAGGTTTCAAACATCAAGAGAGTATTTCAGAACTACTAAAATCTGAATTCATGATAGGTTGGCGAACCATCTGGCAAACTGTAGATATATGATATATAGAATACAAGAAGGTTTGCGAACCAGTTCACAAACCGTAAGGTTCTGAATGGGAAGTTAACCAACCAGTTCACGAACTGTGGTGATCTGAAATTGGTGAAAGGCCAACGGTTGGCGAACCCAGTTCACGAACCGTTGACATCTGAGTTCACAAGTCGTGAAACGATTTATGAACCGTAGCGCCCTGGATTCATGAACCACCTAACGTTTCACGAACTGTTTCACCAACAGTCCTAGTAAATATTAGCAGATGCTTAAATACTTATTTTCAAATATGTTTAACATTTCTATGGCTCTCATAAACACCTTTAAGACATAATTGACCACTAAAACACCTTGTGTATGCGCATCATGATTAAAGTCTTAAGTGTTTAAATGAACATGATGTTGCTTACTAGTTTGAAAGGCATACTTGCCAAGAACTATCATTATACACGGTTCATGAACCTCGACTATAGTGTATATTCTTCTATGTGATTTCAAGACAAACATCTCACATGCTTACTTGAAACCCTAATTAGAGTTTCATCTAAATAGAGAAAATGTTTGCTTGAATCTCAAGTTATCTTAGCTTGAATTATAAGAAACCCTCAGTCTTGAACATCTATAAATAGATATGTTCTTTCAACTAAGAAATTCAATCCTTGACACTTTGTATCCTATTTGATAACTAGATTCATCCTTTATTGACTTAGATTTTCTCTGAGAAACATAATTAGGTCTACGACTAAAAGACTTCGCTTGAGGATTCGTGAGGCCAGGTCCGACCATCTTTACCTCGATAGTTCGTGCATCCTAATCTTTCTCTTTCTGTTTCGAGGTTTTTGTAATCTCTTTCAATATCGAGATAGATAAAAATCATAAAGTTTTTTTCGTCTTATACTTTGTGATTCCTCAAGATAGATCTTAATTGATTAGTTCACGATTGTTCTTGAGAGGTGGTTAAGAATCCAGACTTCCCACCTTACTGAGTGTAAGTGTTCCGGATTTGTGAGGTTTGTTAGCTTTGTCTATTGCAAAATATTTCTAATCCTTGATCTTTGATATAAATGGAAATCAAATAAGCTTGTATATTAGAGGAAGATTGATATCAAAAGTCTTCACTTAGGTTGAAGCAACTCTTAAGTTGTAAAGGACATCAACTAAGAGAATCAATTGCGTAGAGCTAGCCTTGCGAGGTTCAAGAGACATAAGGAGCGCAACAGTAACTGAATTGCTTGGAAGGTGAATTTGGTCTCAACTACATTCCAGCCCGAAGTCTGATAGTAGGCTAGTCTTTATAGTGGTTTAATACATATTGGTGATCAAATCTGAACGAGATCTCGGGGTTTATCGGCAGTAGCGGTTTCCATAGGGTAAATAGGAAAATTCGCCCATTTCCTCTTCACAGTAGTATAGACAAAGGGGGAAATAGGAATGGAAAAATGCTCAAATTTGAACATTTTTACATCCCGATCAAGATTGTACCGAACGGTTGAAACTTGGTCGACCGGCCAAGCCCAAGCTGATAACGGGTAGTTTAATCCCACAAACATTAATTTGTACCTTATATATATCCCATTCTTTACCATTTTCAAAAGTGCACATTCTACGCCCATAATCTCTGACAAATCTCTTCTACTTTTTACTTCAATAATTTTTCCATGAAACTCTTAAGTTCTCCCATGGGCTTAGGTGGAGTCACGGTCAAATTGTAAGGACATTTAGGTAGTTAAAGGTTACGATCCTAAATTTGGTTTTGGCTTAATTCATGTAATAGCGGTCGTCGGATGATGTTTGGTGTTGAAGCGCCCACCAATGGCGTGCTTGTCTCCACGAGCATCATCACGACATGTTTCCCCTCTCTTGAAGGGCTTGACTCAATCGAATAAAACAGATGCTAAAGTAATAGATCATTATGCCACTTCATGTAGTTTTGAAAAGGTTTGAAGGCAAAGATTATCCCGTAGAGCTTAATAGACATGGAGCATGTTGTTTGTGTATATCTCCACCCGGTATAATATGTCACGTTTTGGTCATGACAATCTTGAGTTCTCTCGGGAATGAACGATATATAGTATCTAAATTGGATAAGGTGGTCTGTGCCGGTAGAGTGGATATGCAGTACTGTCTCTGCCATGAGATTGGTAGAGCCTCTCTAAGTCAGTAAAGGTGATGAAGTCGGTCAGCTGCTACGGGCGTGTTGGATCTAACTCCACTGACCGTTCGGCGAGTGTCTTCAGATGAGTCGGGATGTTGACAGTCATATGAAGCTCATCTTGGTTCTTGGCAAGGTTTTCAAGGGTTAACGACGGATTTTAGGTGATGAGATCAATAAGACGTTTGTTGTTGAGATTGGTGGTTGAAGAATCTGTTTTCTTCCTGATAGTGGCCATAGCTGCTATCTACTACTGTAATTAAGTGCCATTCTGGTTGCCAAAATGTAGGTACCTAAAAATGGATATAGTATAAAAGTGAGTTTAGGGTTTTAAGTTGAAGTCTCCATGAGTTGCAGAAGATCAAGTACGAACAATCTTTACCTAAACAAAGCTTATGACCATTCGAAGACTACCTCAACCACAAGATGAAGAAATCAAGGCTGGTCTCACAGAGGGAGCAAAAAGAAAGAGAGATCAAAATAATTTTTGGTTGCAAAAATAATAATGCGAGAGGTGTGTTTGGAAAGGTCGACCGATGACATATTCATAACATGAGATAACATGTGGATCGTGTGTGAGACACAAGACGAGCTGAGGTTGAGCATTAAACTTATATGGTATGCAATGCATGGATTTTTATAGGCTGTATTCCTTTTTGTGGATCTCCTCGATGAAAGTACAGAGTCTGAGGAGGTTGTGTATAGTTTTGTCACGTGTTTGAAATATTTTGTATGTTTCAGACTTATGGTGCTAGCTGTGGGCATGCTTATGAGACCGACGATAAGGCTTGTACATGAGGATAAAACTAATGCCTCTTGAGACTAGGCGGAGTTCATATTCCTACGTTATTTTTGATATATATGTCCTTATTAATGTTGTATGGGTATCACAATGTAACATTAATTGTTGTGATAATCACTAAAAATGAATTACTCAATTTACGCCATAAATCAAGATATCTATTCTCATGTCGACATTTCCCTTTATCCTAGATTTCTAGGAGAAGATTAGTACCCTAAATTGTGTTGGGAACAAGATAAAGGGCAAAACATGAAATGCATTTTTGGAACTCCTATAATTTAATCCGGGATAACTAAATAATCACGATAAATTGATAAATTTTGCCGGTCCCGAGTCGGGATCAACGTGCTAAATTAATAATTCGTTAAGTTTATAAAATAATAACTTTTTTTAGCTTTCTATAGGTCATTTTGAGTATATAAATTAATAACTCTCCAATTTATATAGATTTAGTTTTACATTTATGCTAATTTGGTAAAGAATGATTCAATTGTGACTTGGTTTTTCTTAAAATTGATGTCACATTGAATTACATTGTGGATTTTTCTTAACATTAGAAGAGTTTTTGCTGTTGTTGTTCCTGGCGTAATAAAAACATAGCTTCTTTACGGGAAGGTGGCTCTGTAACTACATTTTCATCTTCGACTTCCACATCATCATTTTCGTCTTTTCCCATGACACTCTCAATTATTTCCTAGGCAGTCAACAAATCTGAAATAATATTCTTTTGAGGGCAATTCAAAAGAAATTCAACATCCATTCCACTATGATAATTCAACCCATTGATTAAATTTTGCAATTCTCAAGTTCCTTTATTATGTAACGCTTCACTTGGATTCTTTGATACGGTGTCATCCATTGAACGAATCTTACAATGACGATTTTTTTTTGCAATGGAGGTTCATTTTGTTAATTATTTTTTTAGAATCAAACAATATATTGGTAAACTAATTAATATATAATTTAATAATTATTAATTTATGCGATTATTTAATATCACGATAAATTGATAAATTTTACCGGTCCTAACGTTATTATTTTATAGGGGTTATACTGTAAATCCAAACTTTTTATTAATCTACGGAGTATTTCTCATCCACGCAGGAGTGGATTAACATTAGTAGTAAATTACAGAACACCTTTACTGCTTTACACAACCTTGACAATTATGATTCAAACACGGTAAGGCTCTCTGCGGGTAAAAATCAATTGTTCATTGGTTGTGTAAAGCTAAGCAAACAATTTTCATCTAAGATATTCTTCTAACCCAGAAAGTAATTGCTTTGTAATTCTAAAATTTGCGCCCATCTTGAAATGTGTTTTACTTGTGCAATTTAAGCAGGCAAGTCTCCTCCAAAGAGTCTTAAAGAGACAATCAACACTTCTATTAGTCAAACTTTGCTACCCACATGGTGGTCAAGTGCAGGTTTTGCCAAAGAAGGATCCCAAGTTGTTCTTTTATGATAAATTTACACTTGAAGTTTTAGTTGATAATTGAGATAATCAATTAATTTAATTTAACATTAATATTTTAAGTGAAAATTAGTTCTTTAATTGGATAGATTTATAAAATGAAAACATCATCATTTAACTTATTATTAGTACATCAACGTATTAATTGTTGGGAGTTGTCACTGTTTGCATCTTTTTTCTGTCATTTTGTTTCTCTTCTCTTTTGTCATTTCCTATAAAAAAACCTAATTATATTATCCTAATCTATTTCTACTCCTATTAGTTTTAGCCACATTATCAACTTTCAACTGGAAAATTTTGTATTAGTGAAAACACAACAATAATTGGGTAAACAATGTATGTAACGTGCACGGAACGCTCCGATAGTCGACAATTTCATCGGTGAATATATATCTGTTGTATTTTAATGTAACTGTATTATTTGATCAGTGTGTGAGTCCAATCTAACAAAATTAAATTACGCGGGAAAAATATAATACTTGCAAAATGTCGAAGGTTGTATGTGGGATTTCGGTTAGGAAGATGCCTCAATAGCTCAATTATACATCATCTATATATACTAGTTGACAATAATTTTATTTTAAGTCCACACAATATATTAACAATCATATAAGGCCTTCTTTTTGTGATAGTGATTAAGTTGATTCATGTTTAATGCACCTAGTGGGAATTAGTGACACCATGTTGATCCATCTTTAAGATATATTCGTAGGGTTGGATGCTTAAGGTTGTGTCACAGTCACACCACGATACTTGTCCATTATTTTTGTTTTGTTTTCATTTTGTTAATCTAGTTCTAAAATCTATTTTAATCAGGGTTTGAGATGTGCAGCATGACATGCACTTCTTTTATCATTTAGTGATGAGATTTTAATCAAATTTCCCCGGAATAGAAATTTGTGACCATGTGGACCCGTTGTTATTACGATGTGTCTTTCAATCTTGCTACCTTTGCCAAAAATCAAAACAGTTCGTTGTCTAAACTCAGAAACGTGATATCCAAAAAGAAATAAAAAAAGAACAAAAGAGAAAAATAAGTGAATATATATTTGTTCACGGATCCTAAATGCCTCGACCCCAACCTTAGTGACCTATCAAAACCTGAAATGACATAAAATCTACCTGTTAAGTCATTTCCATGTAAATTGGGTTGTGCCAGCACGGGCTAAAATTTGAGCACAGTCCAGTCCAGCACGGCACAGCACGTTAATTTCATGGGACGGACTGGGTTTGACTAATCGACACAGTAGCTCAGCACAGCACGCGGCACGGATTAGCACGTGGCACGGCACAACACAACACGTTAAGAAAGCACGTCATAATATGTATAAAATATTACACAACATGGGACAATACATCACATTTTGTGTATATTTCACAAAAGAGCCTTTATTCTAGCCAATTATTGACATTTTATTATCGTCATGTTGACTTATTTTCATAATAACACACATAATACATAAATATATGGAAAACATTTATATTACAAAATATAAAATAGATGTACCCGGCACAGCACAACACGGCACAACACGTTTATTTTTCTGGCACAACCCAGCACAGCACGCCTTCTAGCAAGGCACAGCACGGCATGTCATAATCTTTGACACAGCACAACACGACACATAGCACGCGAAACACGTGATTTCGTGGGCTGTGCTGTGCTGGGCCGGCACATTTTACACCTCTATTTTCCACCACCATTTTGTTATATCAATAAAAAGTCTAATTATATTTGAAATTGTATCTTCTTTTTTTAATGAAGTGTATAACGTTTAGAAAACTGATTTTCATTTTCCAAAGTGAGCTGCCAAATTAACAATTCATTTTGGAAAATGAACGGTTGTCCTAGAGTTCATTTATACGAAAACTAGGGCTTAATCCGTGCCGTTAAATGATATGTATTTCAGATATATCCATCGGTTCATACATATCATAACTGTTGGCGAAAATCGATCCAGTCGATCCAAGTCTAAATGTTTTTGAGGTGTTGGTTAATAAACATGTCCTTGGCCTCAAAAATTTTAATATTATCAAAGGTTGTTCATCAAATTTGTAACAAAACTGAAAACGCAAAATTATTTCAAAATCAATCAGATTAATCTTACAAAATCTGTTAGCTTTAGGAATTAGTTTTCTCCTTTTGATGATATAAATTATTCCAAAGTTACATAGATTTGTGTTTATTCATTTTCCTAAAGTTTAATAATTTGTAATTCTTGATCCATTTCATTTCTTATTTACTTATCTTCTCTCCATACATATTACCATGAATTATTTCTCAAGCATGCATAATCACATGAGGTCGAGGAGAAATGACAGAAATAGAAATCATGACAAAAAGGGAATAAAGAGAGATATGAGAAACTAAATCAATTACAATTGATTCACGTGTAGCCTTGTATAGGGTCAACTTTTTTTATAGGTTTCATATTCTTTTCTGCCCCGATCCGACAAATCTTAAAACCACAACCGTTGATTTATCTTCTCCCTAGAATAATATGGCCTTTAGTATTTATTTTCATTTTAAAAATTTAAGGAAATAAAGAAAATAAAATAAAAATTAGTATCAAATAATAATAAAAATAACCAGGGGTAACTAAATAATTTATCTACCTTAGGACACCTTCTCATCCCACTACCACTACTTCTTTCATCACCACCACCACCATTATCGTCATCACTCAACCAATCTCACCAACACCCACCACCATTATCCCCACCGCCGATCCACCACCCCCGCCCACCATCACAACCACCA
>JAJJMB010006998.1:2108840-2138548 GCA_023531105.1 Papaver atlanticum | reverse complement strand
TATCCCCACCGCCGATCCACCACCCCCGCCCACCATCACAACCACCATTAATGCCTACTGATTTGATATAAAATAAATTTATTATGTATTGTATTAATGAAAATATATTTATTTGATTAATTAAAGAAACATTTTATTATGAAATATATCAGTAGAACATTTATTATTGAAAGTTAATTAAGCTAATCATTTACAGTCGTAGATTTAGCTTTCCCAAGAATGAATCCAGAGTGTCCTTTATCTTGCGTAAGTTGTCTATCAATCAGATTAATCTTACAAAATCTGTTAGCTTCAGGAATTACTTTTCTCCCTTTGTTGATACAAATTATTCCAAATTTACATAGATCTGTGTTTATTTATTTTCCTAAAGTTTAATAATCTGTAATTCTTGATCCATTTCATTTTCTTATCTACTTATTTTCTCTCTTTACCTATTACCATGAACTAATTCTCAAGCATGCATAATCACATGAAGTCGAGAAGAAATGGCAGAAACAAAAATCATGACGTAAAATGGGAATAGAAAGAGATATGAGAAACTAAATTATCTATTACAATTGATTCCCGTGTAGCCTTGACCCGACCCGACAAATCTTAAAACCACTGCTATTGATTTATCTTCTCCCTAGATAAATCAAGCCTTTATATTTATTTTGATATAAAAAAAAATTAAAGAAATTAAAGAATTTTTTTTTTTTTAATTCATATCAAATAAAAAAAATTAACCAAGGGTAACAAAATAATTTATCTACCTTAGGACACCTATCTCATCCCACTACAACTATTTCTTACACCACCTCCACCATTAATGTCATCACTCTACCATTCTCACCAACACCCACCACCGTATCCCCACCGCCGATCCACCACCCCCGCCCACCATCACAACCACCATTAATGTTACTGATTTAATATAAATAAACTTATTATGTATTGTATTAATGAAAATATATTTATTTGATTAATTTGAGAAACATTTATTATGAAATTTCAATAGAATATTTATTATTGAAAGTTAATTAAATTGATCATTTTACAGTCTTAGATCTAACTTTTCCAAGAATGAATCCAAAGCGTCCTTTATCTTGCCTAAGTTTTCCAAACTTTGTTTTATAAGCTGGTTTATAATTTCACATGTGTCATAACGGCACGACCTCTATAATAAGTAAAAGAAGAATTATGTCAATTTTGACCCTTGTCATATTTTTTGTTGGCTCTATATATAGTGACAATTTGTTTTCATGGTTTTTTTTTTTAGAATTGTTAGGTTGACCGTAATAGGTGTCTCGAAGATACATTACCCTATCATCATTAAATTTTTCTTGGTTTGTTTTTAGGGAAATTGCAGTCAGCCTGTTTTTTTTTTTTTTTTTGTAACCAGCTTATTTTCACATAGAGTAAGAATTCCTCACTACCTGACTACCACACTGACCACCTACACTACCACCACCAGATTTGCCCATCACCACTACCTCATCACCATCATCACTAGCTCCATGGACCACCACCCACAAATGCTACCCAATTGATATGATTATTAACAAATTTATTATTTATTTAATGAAAGTATTTATTAGGATAATTATAAGACATTTATTAGGAAACATTAATAAAAATATTTAATGATGAAAGTATGTTCATTAAGAAAATTGTGAGACATTTCTAATGAAAGACTAATAAAATATTTAATGAAAGTTCATTCATGAAAATAATTATAAGATATTTATGATGTAAGAAGATATTTATAATGAAAAATTAATAATTTTTATAATGAAAGTATATTTATTAAGATAATTATAAGACATTTATAATGAGAGATTAATAAAATATTCATTATAAAAAATTAATGATACAATAATGATGTAAACAACCACAAGTCTACAACCATCAATTTAGCTTTCATAAGAATGAATCCAGAGCGTCCTTTATCTATGCTAAGTTGTCCATGCTTTGTTTTATATTCTTGATTCATTTTAGCAGATGAACAATTAATTCTAACATTTCGCTTTGGAAAATGAAGTGATGCTTTTATAAAATCAATGGATTTATAACAATTGAAATTAAGATAGTGAGGTTTAGTATTTTGGAATGCAAAGTATATAGAGATTTGTAAAACAAACATATCATCAACATATTAGCTTCTATTCTGATACCATTTAGTTTTTACTCACAAAAAAAAGCATCCAGAGAATGAAATGATGTGAGAATAAAAATGTTAAGGAATCCAATAAGAAGAAGAACAACAACAACAAACAAAAAAAAAACAAAAAAAAAACTTGCTAGTCTGTTACAGCGCGTTTGTTCAAGATTTTAAATCCTAGGAACTAGATTATCCCATAATCCAATTCCTAGAGTTGAACTCCAATGAATAAATTCCTTAATAAATAAATTATGTTCGGTTGGGTTAATTGGATTGCATAGTAATCAAAATCCAAAATATTACTCAAAAACCCTAAATCTCGGATCCTACTTATTGAGAGAGATACAAATAGAAGAGAAGAGAAGATGATGAATAATCAAGAAGAAAACGATATGATTTAGGTTATACAAAAAAAAAATCCATGGATGATCCATCTCTATAGTTTTCCATTTTCTCTCTAATTTCTCTTTTCGTTCTCACGACATAAAAATATAAACCGCCGAGATTTATTTTTTTGGTACACAAAACTTAAAAACAAAGAAGCAAACAAACAAGGGGAAAATAAAACTATCACTCAGCTACATCCCAAAGGGTAAAGATGTTATCAGGGATTTGAGTAGAAGTCCATCTAGCCTGGACGTTATTTGATAGTGTATAATTCACAAGTGCATGAGCAACTGTGTTTGCACTTTTAGGAGTGAAAAGAAAAAAACGCAGAGTTGAAATCTGAAGTCGTTTTCTTCACCTCATCTATAGTCCTCCAAATTCTTCATTGCGAGTTTTCATTTGCCTCATTTAGAGCCTTGACCACCACCTAGCAATCCCCTTCAATGATGACCGTATCAATGTTGAGCCAAGAAGCCATTTCAGCAGCCAAGAGGAAACCATCAACTTCATCAACCACTGGCCTGTCACATCTTCCCAATCTTGTGGCTGCCCCACAACAATTACCTTCACTGTCTCTAGCAACAACAACACATGCATAAAGACCATTTTTCCAGGAAGCATCCATATTAACTTTAATGGTGAGAGGAAGGGGAAGGCTTCATACACAAGGAACTGCTGCATCTGAATAGGTTGGAGGATCATCAGCTTCAGTCTCATTTGCCACTGAAAAGTTGTAGTAGAGGTTAAACAAGTACTGAGCAACAATAAGGGTGCTTTTCACATTTGTTTTTTTTTCTCCAAAGACTTTGTTGTTTCTGTTTTTCCAAATGGCCCAGCAGAGAGAAACACCCATAGAGAAGGAGTATTCACTGTCACCTTTATTCAGCCACTGTTCAACAATCTCTTGTATTGTAATTTGGTCATTTCCCTGAAGTCTAAACCCTAAAGGAAATGCAAACCAAACAGCTTGAGCAAAGTTGCAATGAAGAAAGAGGTGATTGACATCTTCAGTAGCATTGGCCGAGATTTTTTAGTACGGGTAATAAAGTTATTCAGTACCAATTATCTTAAACTGGATTACATTGTATCGGTGGGTGAATGCAATGGAAATAACAATTTTGAGGGAATCTTATTCCCGAAGCGAATGCGCTATCAAGGAAAATAAGGCCACTATTTGCACGCAAGTTAAGCCTATTCCTATGCACCATGTCAAAAAATTCAATTTGGCATGACAAATGAGTTTCCCCACTATGGTAGATATGATAAATTTGTTTAAAAGTATATATTTAATTGTGTTGGGTGGGACCCTAATGAATAAAAAATATATTTGTGTTTGTTTGGTGGGGTATTTATAAATATTTTAGTATTAGAATATATTTAGTGGGACCTTTTAGATATAAAAATATATATATTTTTAGAAAAGTGAAAAAGTAGGAGAGAAGGAGATATTATATATACATATATAAAATTACTCGGAGATAAAGAGACTATCACTGGAGATGAAAGATCATCGAGAGATGGAATCTCTATCCCCGATGGAAACTCCATCGTGTATGCCTATATGTCATTTCTGACATATAAACATATGAGTTTGGCACGTTGGCATACCCATAATAGGTGCATATATTGATTTGCCATACCCATAGGAATATGCCTTATAGGTTGATTTATTTTTTATAGTTAATTAGTCAAAGCCATCCCAATGGTCTGGAAACGGACAGATATCTGCAAATAAAGTCATCAAATCGAAAACGACTCTCCTTGGAAGTTTTTCTTGAAAATGGCTTAATTAGTGTCATTTTTTATTTTAGTTTGCAGGTGTCGTCATTACATATTTTAATTATCTGGCCATTGTCAAACCTTCTAAAGAGGCAACATGTCTCTAGTGTTACTATCCCAACTTTTGCAGTAAGGAAGTTACTTTGCTGGCTGGCTGTTATTGCAGCCTGGCAACTAATACTATCAATGACGTACCCGACTGTTTGTTAGACTTGCTCGACTGCAAATAGAAAAATACGTGCCTGGAACAAATTATATTTAACAATGAAAAATCTTGGTAGGGAGATAGTTTCCGAAGTACTTGGACTTGTGATTTTTCTGCATAAAATCTTGACTATTTCAAATCCACTTCCATAACCCCAAATATCTTAAGATTTCAGTTGACATTTCTTTCAGTTTTACGTTGATCTCAAGTTTTATTATACTTCCTATTGCCATTTCTTTGATGATGTAAAAGCTTGCATCCAAATCTTTTCCGGACACATGAAACATGAGAAATTTCTCCACGGAAAGGTGAGAGTTGGTGTAACAAATCATATGAGCTGAGTAATAGTCAATTAACCATCCAAATATTTTCTATCAGTTTTTTTTTTTCTTCATTTTACTATATAAAAAATTAAGAGATAAATTAAATAGGAATTAGAAGAATAGAAGCAGCACGGATACAAATACGTGGGACCCGCACACATGTGATTGGTTTATCCTCCGTGTTAATAACAAGGTACAATACATCTGGACTGCTCAAAATTAATGCGACATAATAGAAGAAACCAGTTGGGCACACTATCCCTTATACTGGAAAATATGTGATAAAACAACAGAAAATGTAGTATTGTTGATTTTCCCCAAAATACTAGCCAAAAAGAATAAACAACAACAGGATATTTTCTCTCTACAAGAAATGAAAAAAATAAGTAAAAGCAAACAAAACATATTTCGTTTGAAACTGTTTACCGAAGAAAGGGAAGTCACTGGTGGTGGCGTGAATGCAATGAGGATTAGGATTTGCCTTTTTTTATCTTGTACGTACGTCTGATGGTACCTTCCTTCCTATCTTCCCTTCTTCTCAAGCCTCAACTGTCGCTTTATCCACATCTTTATCTCTCACTTAGTCACTTTATTATGGCAATAGGCTAATGACATACTCTTTCCATCTATTTCTATCTGTTTTTGTTCCCAAAGTTGTGATGTTCTAACCATTTTCTCTCCAGTGATTTTACCGCTAACAACGACAATTATAGAAGTATCAAATACTATAAGTGTGCGTTAAGATATATAACTAAGAGATCCCATCCATGTATTTCATTTTGGTAATTGTTCATTTGTAAACTGTTTTGGGACGTAAATATCATAACTGGCCATTCCCAAAATGGTCGAGTCAATGCATGCAAATATATTACACTCAGCAAATTTCTTACAATATAAAGAACTACGAGTCCATCATTTAGTCCCCACTCATTTAATATTATAGAAATGAGAGAAATAAGTGGTCCCTTTTTGTATTAAGAGAGAAAAGAGAGAGAGAAGTGGTCCCTCTATGGATATACTAGTAAAATCATAACATTTGACTTTCCATATATGAAAACAAGCCTATTTTTTGACATACCCAAATAAGAAAACAAGTCTATTTTTTAGAAACGGAGGGATCAATTTATATATGCTAAAATGTTCAGTAACGGTCGACTCGGGTGGGCGAACGGAACATGCTGATGCGGTGAGAACGAAGTCCACACGACACCAAAAACTATTGGAAGATGATTCCCAACTGTACGGAAGGATAAGTGTCTGCGAGTGCGAAGTGTGGCCTAGGCGGTCGTACTTCTAGCCTAGTTATGCTTAAATGATCGACGGTTGGAATATCAAAATGGAACGCGGAGAATTCAATGCAGCTCAAAAGAATTTACTTGCTGTCCAGAAGAAGATGGTACATGGACCCTCGCAGCATTCCCCGAATTGTCTTGGGCGAGTCTTTGTGAGTTATGACCGTAGTTAGGGGCCATCAAGTGGCGTGAAGAATGGACCCTTGACCTTCAAATTGTGATGTGAACGTTGTGCAGCCGTACTACATGGCTGCTACTCCTGTTTTGCAGCCTTTTGTTTTCAGTTGAAGTGTGATCGCTTATGTAGTAGTATGTACCTTGTACGCTTCCCTTCCCGTTAATATCAAGCAGGTTTTGAGGGAACCCAAAAATCAACTTCGTCAATAAAAGATAAGGATCAATCATTACATTTTTGTGTAAATTTTTCCTACTTTGTCTTTAAAGTTGAGCTCGATCGGTAAGATAAGGATGTAAGCTTGAAAATAGTCAAATTGTAAGCTCAAGCTTAAACGTACGAAGGGCACATGGTGAGGCATGTTTCCACCTAAACTTCATTTTAGATCCACTTTTAACGGTCAATGTTCGCTACAAATGGGTAGGGCTACTTAAAATTCTCAATTTCATACTTACAACCAGGGTTCCAACGGTTTGATTCAGATTAAAAAAAAAAAAAAAAAAAAAAAGTACATGTCTGAATTGTCAACTAAAACAGTAGTAATTCGGTGGAACCAAAATCGGAAAAGATCTTACATATGGTCGGTCTGTAGGGTTCTCTGGCACTTTAGCTTATGCAGAGAACAATATACCAGTGTACCTTTGTTGTGTCTTTTTAATGTTAAAAAGAAAAGGAAATCTTACTGATGAGCATGCAGTGTGGCCGGGCACCTATATCTTCCGAGGATATTCCCATTTTCAAAGTTACAGAATTTGCTCCTAGGCCATATATACCTCCATCTATTTTTTCTTGACAAAAATATCCCTTGACTGTAGCCATGTGAGAGTAGAAAACCATTAATAAATCCTGCGTCCATAATCCATATGCACATTACCCACATGTGGGCAAGTAGGACATGAATAGACCAAGCCATATGAAATATGAAGGTTCATTGTATGCAAAGGGCTGTCATTTTTGGATGGCATTGTCTTACAAATCCTGTACTTCATATACTTTGAACAGAATGTAATCCCACATCCATTAAAAACTTAAAATCACTCTCAAGAATTCTAGATTTGTACTTACATAAACGAGAGGAAAGTTCTAGTTTTCGTGTAACAGCCACTGCAACAATACATTTTTTCCTAATTTCTTATAAGTGCACATCTTCACTCACAGCTAGGAGTGATGAGTCATGACCACTGGCATTGCCATAACAAAAACCAACTTGAAACATGGGAGTTGATGGAAACTGCTTAATGAATGTGACTTCATGATTCAGGTTCCTTAGAGGCCACTCTCTCATTCATTGGTTTATACCATATTCATAGAAAAAAGAAAAATTCAAAAATAGTTTAAGATTCTACTGATAATGAGAGGAAATAATTACAAAAAACAAGCAGGAAAGAGATTCTCGAGATGAATTATTGACATTAAAGAAGCACACATCTGAACACTAGCTACTTGGGGGAGTGCACAACACAAGTGATGGTACCCTTTGTTTGTGAACCAATGCTTTTCCTTTTCTCTCAAGTGACTTGCACATAAAATATTTTTGTCACTAATTATTCAAACAATACTCCAAAAAGTACCAAAATTATTGGCTACAAATGTTTTAGATTAATAGAAAATCCATCCAATCAGAATCCCACAAGTAAGATAAATGTTGATGTAACATGTAACTATAATGTAATCAAACATGAGAAAAAATTGACAAAATTATCTAGATATTATACTTAACCACTGGTCTGGCTACGTTGAGAATGCGAGGCATACTTAGAGTACGAGTCCCCTCCCGGAGCCCCATCCTATTGCTATTGACAGTCTTTACCCATTATTCTGTCCTTTGTGATGCACCACCGTGTGGGTGTGGGATTTACAGAAGGGTGCTATGTTGATTTTCTCCTTCAAAATTATTTTATTTCCGTAACTTGTTTGTTATTCATCTTTTTCATGATATGTGGGACCCAAAGCTGCACTGTCTTGAGTTTTTCTGGGGTATGTCCAGCACATCCAGATTATTTGCAACCAAAAAATCAGTTATTGACTTGTACGCTTGAAGCTCAAAATCAGCTCATATGAATTGTGCAACTTGTAGACAATACATCATGTCTAGTTCAAAGCATTTTGGAGCCAAACAAAATTTGCAGTTATCAAACTTTAGAATTTTAAAGCGCCACATGACAAGAAGTAGTCAAGATAACCTGCCATCATGTCTTGGAGACCATTTTTGTTGCCCCATACGCTATGTTCTCCCAATGGCTTTTTTTCTTCTTTTATGATAACAATTAGAAAAAACCAAATAATTGATTACGAAGTCATCGGAATGATCTTGATACGAGAAATTCAGATATGCTATTCTATTGGAAATTATTATGTATATACCTAAACCACAAAACACCTGTTTGGATGATGAGCTTTTCTAATTTGTTGCTGTTTTTGTTGAGAAGTGTCAAGAAGATAACATTTTTTTGTTGGTGGCTGCTATTTTAGAGTTATTAGCTTTTCAGTTATCAGAAGGAACAATGGTTGACATTTTTACAAAAACTAATTCACATTATTTCAACTTAAGAGGTATTATCATCCTTAAAATTATCTGCATTAAATTAAGTTTTCTCATTATCTTTTGTTTACTCTAATTTTTGCTTTAGTTATGCCTTTTGCTAATAATGACTTCACCAATAAAACATGTAATCCCTGTGAATAAACTGACCTAAAAACTCTCTTTATTTCAGGGTTGTTAGCTCCAAGGCATGCACACATCAATTCATCAAAGCCAAAAAGTTCATCTCTTTGCTTTTCCCACCATTATACTAGTATATGTTTAGTAGTGATCTTTGGATAATCATCATCATCAATCTCCTAGCTTTATCTAAACCTACTTCACTAATTTACATTTTTTTTTTTTGCTTGATGTCTCATCTTTATAATCTATGTTGATGGATATGTTTTGTTTTTTGATCAATAATAGAAAAATCAACCCTGACAGTTTTTCTCATATGGAATTTACCAACATGGAAATGCTTTAGCTTGTTGTATCTAGATTTTTTTTTTGGCCAAATGCATGTACAATCACAAGCTAAGGAGATTATAAAGGGGAAAAAAAAGAAGAAAAAAAAGAGAGGCAATGGATTGTATTTGAATATATAGATGAAGTGAAAAGTGACTCCAATGGTGGAAGATGACTCTCATGTGTTACCTTTTGTAAAGGACTCTAAATGCCCATGCTTCATGACAAGGGCCTATTATCTCTCTCACTCACTCACTCACTCACTCTCAGCCTGTGAAAGCATTCATTCACTTTTCTATCATCAAAGAATCTAAACAAGTAAGAACTTCTATTTGAATGAAGGGGGAGAAATCATCAAGTACATAAATTTTGTAAGACTCTTTCGACACCACCCACTTGGCCTAGAGGGAGAGAACAAAAGTAGAAGCTTTGCTCAACTTTACTGTTTGGCCCTATCTCTTTTTATGGATTCTATGTTTATATATATATATGCCTACCCTTTTTTGTGTTTATATCAAGATTATATGCTGAGACAGAGAGTGGTGTAAATTGGATGGAATGGTTTTAGTTGTGAGTCTAGTGACTGAGAGATGTGATCAAAAGATTCAAAACCCTAGAAATATTTGGAAAATTGCCATCTCAAAAGTAGGGAGGAAGATTGATTCATGGGTTTCTTTCTTTACATGTGAGTACCCATTTGGATAGGTGGTGTCTTTGTCTACCATATTGGGTTTGTGGGCCTATCAAAACAAAAAATTCAATACTATTAATTTCATATATCTATCTATATATATATATATTCAATCTACTATGAATCCATTTTTTTCATGTCTATACAATATTGGTGAAGTGGACCGTTGCTTTTGATACATGGAATATATGAGAAATTATTAGCCATCGAAGTGGCTACTATAGCCTACTAGTATAATGCATAATTGTTTGAAGATTCTTCAAGTTTTGGTTCCATTGACAAAGAAATAATTGTGATAGAGCAAGGCATTTAATCTTTCACCCTTAATCTTGGAAGACTAGTTCATAGCTTGCCCGTTCTTCATATAGTGTCTAGGTTGATAAATGCTTGAAAATGATAGTTGCCAATGACCCTTTCGAGAATCTCAACCTCGAAAAATAAAACCGACGTGCAAGGAAAAAGAATGCTCAATGACTCGTAACTCTACAGATGGTATGTCCCATGATCATTAAAATCACTGTAACCTTTCGGCGATTAATTTTTTCATTCCGGGGCTACAAGCAAGGCACACTTAGAAGTTAGAAACTAACTTTTAAGCATGGAAAAGTTGATGGAATTTGAAGCACCCCTAATGCACAAACGTCTCTTCTGATACATGGTAAAACTGTTGTCCTCTCTTTTGGAAAAAAAAACAACAACTACCTATACACTCTTTTTAGTGTTCGAAGTCACTTTCGAACTTTTTAATATGAAGATGCATCTCTAATAAGTGGTGGGTTAATACAGCGATTTGAGTTAGCGGGAAAAGACCAAGTTTCATAATTTCATTTTTGACAATGTTATTTTTTTATCGTAGTAGGTTTAGAATTTTTTATTATGAAATTTTACCACGTGTTTGATCTCTATTCTGATGATATAAAGATAGAAAGTAAGAAAAGAACAAGATTCTGGGATCCATAACAGTACTAACTATAGGCAAGAGGGGATATTGGCAGGATAATAGTACCATATGATGATGATTCATGATGATGATAAAATCACTGGGCCTAGCTAGAAGACCGGGTACCGGTACGGCCATACATGCACAATTAAGGGTAAATTGAAACGGTCCCCCTGGAATCTCATTCTAGTATAGTGCAACAGTAGGAAGAACAGAAGATAGCACAAGAATGGTCCCCTAGAACCAAGAACAACCAGTCATGATAAGGCCATAACCAACGTCCTTATGCATTCAAGTAAATAGTAAAAAGACCCTTGGAAGCATTCCTCACGAAGGAATTTTAGGTAATTTTTTTTGTAGGCTGTCATTTCGAGAAGAAACGTTCCAAATTCTAGAGGAAATGTTCCAAAAAAATCTTCTTTTTGAAAGTTTTTGAATGAAGACAGTTGCCATTCAAAAACTAGAAGACTGTTAGATAACATTTTGGCATGGCAGTGACTTTAGAGACCCCAGTGCCGCTAATTTCTTTGGTCAAGAGCCCTAGTTTCATATTTGAGACTTAAGAAACAAACGGCAATTAGGCTTGACCAATGTAGTCCATAATTTTGGTGGGTCTGAAATTAAATGAGTCAACCTTATTTGGTGGCATGGGGTTTACCTTCGCAATCTAGCCACTTTGTTTGATTAGTTGGTAGTTGTGCTGGATACGAAATTACACTCAAGAGTTAAATGGATTATTAGCTTTGTGAATACTCCATGGTTGTTGTTGAGGGCAATTGAGATCCATATTGAGTAGTCAATGAATAATATCTCTTGGTTCGTTCAGTCCTATTTATTTTTGGTTGAAATATCATTTTACTTGGAATTTATGTTAAATGCATTCAACAGTTGGATGATCCATATCATTGTCAAACAAATTCATGATATACTACTACTTACCCAATCAGACTTGAAATTCATGAGCTGCTACAATAATTTCAAAAGTCACAATCAATAGTCAAAAGAAGCTACAAATTTTTTCTAATTTCTTCTCTAAATTCCTTCAAAATCTTCTCTTTATGATCATTCATGTTTGATTTACTTGCTACTTAGTTTTCAAACCACTTTAGAAACTTTCAAAAGATTGATTCACCAGACACTAATGATGAAGATGGTTGAAGAGGACCCATTTTGGCATACATGTGTATTAGGCCTTAAGATCTGGGCCTGAGACAGAGCCCAAGACAGTGAATTGTTTCAAGATTGCTGAGTGCCACTATGATTGCTTATGAGAGAGTCTTGGTTCCAGACCCAGAATTATTGCCAGTGATGCAAAAAAGATGTCGAAACAGAGAGTTTTGGAAGTACTAATGAGTCATTTCAATTCTGAAACTATATTCGGTGACCTAGGATCGCAAAATAAACAATTTGAAATTACTTGATCAGGTTTCTACGAGCAGTTGTACATACAGCCTAGTCTTTCTGACTAATCTAATACAGGCGGTACAGGCTTGCATCTTAGCACCAAATGAGCATAAATATGAACTCAGGTCAATCATAGAAAAATACATCATTATTCGCCTGTATTCACGTTTTTAACTTCCAAATATGTACCTTTACTGCTAGTTTGCATCCATTGGAATGAAAACACCAAGCTTAGCAAACATGGAGATCTATGGAGTAGTTTTCTGGTTCAAAGTTTTCACCTCACTAGTGGAATGAGCAAGTACTCCGCATAAAAGAGCTGAGAATAGAAACCAGAGAGACAGAGAGGGATGTTAGAGCCTTTGGCTGAAACACTTCAAAATGGATTAGACAAAAAATGACATGGGAAGATTGCAATTACCTGCCATATAAACATGTAAAAGGATGTTATTGCAGTTTTACTCTTTAGATCGATAGATTTGGCACGTAACCAGAGAACCGAAGCTAAGATAACGTGGCCCAAAACCTGTGACAACAAAGAAAATTTGGAGTTAAAACTCATAACAATGATTCTTACCAGCCTATGAAGGATGCAATACAAGAAACATCGAGACTCAACCTAGTCCACAAGCCTAGACCGGAAAAAAATACAGGTTGCCAACTCAAGTCTTATTCAACTTTAAAGCCCAAGTGTGATCACATAAATAATATTTTAGGAAAAGGAAAAAGTTGAACAAATTACAGTCACTAGTTTACTCCAAGGGCTTGAAGAAGATGATCCAACCAATATAGCCACAGCATAAGCCATCTCAAGGAGGTATACACAAATCCAGAATACCTGTTCAGGGATATAACCCATACATCATCAAGTTCTTTTAAGAAAAAAAGAAAGAAAAGAAGAAACGTGAGAAGGTGTTTAATGACAACTCACACGCTCTTGACCAAGGCGTACAGTAAAAGAACGAATTCCAAATATCTTGTCTCCAACAATATCGGGTATGTCCTATTCAACAGCAAATTTAAAACTCATCAGAAGCCCTTCAAAATTAAAAAACCTATGAATGTTGAGGAATTGCATCTTCATCTCAAGTTTCAACCATCTAGCTTATGAAATAGTTTTCAAGAAAAAGGAAAATCTCATTGAAAAACGATAGACTGTACCTTGAATAAGGCTATCACAACCGAGAAGAAGCTCATGAATGCAGTCGCAAATATCAAAGGCCTCGTAAAGAAAACGGGTCTTCTATAAACAAATGTCTGCATATTTTTCAAAAAGTCAAGATCTACTACAGTACAAAAAATTAATTATTGGATGGTTAAACCGTTCCATAAACTCTTTTCCTTTTTATTCAGTTTGGAAATGAACCTGCATGTGCAGAAAAAATGCAAGCTGTACAATCACAGCTCGAACGGCTAGGATGCACATTGCTGCAACCAACGCAAATCTCTTCCATCGCAAGAATGGTAGCTGCAAACACAAAGAACCCAAATTGTCCAAACCATCGGCATAATATCACATTCCTATTGTCTGGTACATGTAAAGTTGATCTGGCATACAATGGATGACCTAATATTGTTCATTGAGTTTAAGCCAAGACACCTTTCACTTGAAAGTTTAGTGCAAGGACACATCAACATAAAAAATTGTGCTTCAGTGTGTGTGCTTGTTTCAACTATCCAATGACTCATTTCATGTTCAAGATAATAAATCTATGGTCTACCGGCATGTTATTTTAGTACTCTTCGTACCATGATATTTTGGGTTTCATATTCTTACCATCTAAATTTTTCCCTCAAAGTGGGTTTGAATTCTTTGAATAAGCATGATGCAATTAGGAGACGTCTAGGGGAACTGATACCCCAGATAAATATTTTGAGAGTTAATCCAAGAAAAATGAAAACAAACTCACATCTATTGAATATGCTGTTCCGAGTATAAAACTGACAAAAAGTGCCCAGAATAATGGCCACGAACCAATAACCCATCCAAGACCAAAGCTCTGAAAACAAAAAAGTAGATTCATTAATTTTACAATATAATCAATGAAAACCTCGTTAAGAGATCATTTGACCACTTTACCCGTTCTGTACGTTTAAATATACAAATAACAAAAAAAAAAAAAAAAAAAAACCTGCAACATCAAATACCATTGCGGCGAAAGATGTAACAATCATGATCCCTGTTCTAACAGTATACTCTCCTGACGCAAGAGGAAGATATGGTTTGTTAACCTGAAACATAAAAACACACTCTTAAAGTAAACATTCAAAATTACTAACAAAAAATATCAAGACTCATACGTAATACTTGAGCACAAGAATTTTAACATCCTTGAAATTATAACTAAATATAAATTTGCAGTCCTTTATGCAAGAGTAGTGAATCCATTGGATAGCTTATTGGAATTAGCACCATTAACCTAACACCAGGCAGACATGACGCATACGCAAAATTTAACCTTTCAAAAACCAATGATTTAGGAGCCTCAGGCGATTCCTACATTAAAATCACTATCTGTAGAGCAGTTTAACATGGCAAACTTTGTGGAAACTTGCAATCAGTATCTTTTCAAAGCACATCATAATTCAACTTAATGATGAACAAAGTGAGGACAGACTGACTTGGATGGGCAACAAACCAGAAGGTAATTTACTGTTAAGGCTTCGTTATGAAATTCAAGGTCCTGCTAGATTTATACATCACAAAAGGGTATGGTTTACCTTATCACCTATAAAGGTTAGTTTCTTCATCATATACTAAGCTGGTTTTGGAAAGATTGTTCCTCAAGATGTGATTCACATAAAGGGGTGAAAGATCCCATGGGTAAATCACTACTATTTGTGTATAAATGGAGCACAATTTGTTGGACACCTTTTAATACATTGTGTTCAAGCTTAGAAGGTGTGGACATTATGAATCTGGGTTCATATGGGTTGTTCCTAACAACATTATAATTTTGTTCTCTAACTGGCCAGTAACTAGAAAAGGGGATAGAAGGTCTATTGTATTGTTATTGTTTTGTGCCTTCGGTTAGAGCAGAATCTAATAGCCTTCCACAGAATCAGCCATGGAGAGGAGGATACGATAAAGGTAATCAAGAAGATGGTTCCTTGTTGAGTTTATAATAAGTCTGCATTTAGTGGTAGTTCTATGGATGATCTTGTTATTCGACGGAAGGAGGTGATTCGCCAACCTTCTTATGTGGGGTGGGTTTGTGATGCAATTTTGTGGTGAGGATCTGTATTTTGTCATTGCAGGAGGTGTTGATGTTTTTATTTCTGGTGGCTTTCTTTATCTTCTGTGTTTAAGGGAAGTTCTAAGTTCATAATCATGTACTTGAGATCCTTTCATAGTACCAATTACCTTGTCTATCTCGATGTCAGACAGCTGATTTAATCCGACAATGTAGATATTCATCAATAGTGCGGGAACAATGGCCTGGTAAATAGAGATTCAAAAGAAAACAAGAAAAATAGATTAATTAAACACGTCCAGTTATGTGATGGAAGGCTTTACTAAATGAACAAATCCAATGGCATTACCTCCAATACCCCAGTTAAGAACAAAGGTGAAACATCTGACAACCTCTCCACAGCAAGCAGAGAAACTGAGATTATACTCAGTGTCTGCGCAATACATAATAAAAATAAAAATTTAGCAAGTTTTTTCCGTTTATTGTAGCAGAACAGCTAGAAAAGGAAAACTCAGTGATCTAATGCAAACTACCCTCAACACCTGGAGATGAACAAAATGTAATTAGGAAAGAACTAGGTTCAAGCATCCATAAAAATCTTTGACATTTTGTTGAAATTTTGAAATATTCATTTGTCAGTAGAACTGAAGTTTCGAACATTAAGGTATTCAGTTGAAATAAAAACTTAACTGTGCCTATAACCGTGTGAGGCCGCGAAAAACGATAGAAAATACCGATGGCAGTTTGTAAGGGCTTCTGGGTGCTCTTGCTATTACCAGATTCTTCAGGCTCTGATTCTAAAGACTGTCCAGAAGCTGCATTCACGGGACCATTCTTGCAAGATCTCCCATTAAATTCATCACTGCTTTTAACAAAATGACTAATAGGATATCTTTGAGAACTTCCACTACTGTAGTTACTTAAGACGTTCCGTGCTCTTGAGCGCGAAATTTGTACTGGTCCAACACCTATTAGTAATAATGGTTGGGTGCTGTTAGATTATGATCAGGGGAAACCAAAGCAATCTATGTTACGTGCTAAATAGTCACTAGAGATTGGTAATGAAGTTAAATGAAAGTAGTTTTCTGTAGATTCAGAATCATCACATGCTATAAAGATGTAAACAACAGTAAACACTATAAAGAGTTTTGCTTTTACACTCAAACTAAATGTGAACACATTTGAAACTCACTTGGATACTGAACAGCCTTGAATGCATCGCACCTCCAACTCTTTGTAGCTATATTATACATCAAGAAGATAGTTAGAAATCCCAATGGAAACTGAAATCTCAATCCCCATAAAGTTTAAAGCCAAAATAAATAGTTGCTTAAATCAGATAAAGTTGATTTTTATTTTATTTTTCTTGTTTGTTTAGGGTTAATTAAACAATGATAAGAATTCATCAGAAATGTAAGTGAAAAGTTACAAGATTATACCTTTAGAGAACAAAAATGAAGTTAGAAATGGATTGGGATAGAAAAGATTATACCTTTATAGAAGTCGAAAGAGTTAACAATTCTACATGAGAGATGTGAAGAAGGTTTTGAATGCGCTCCAAGAAGTAAAGAATCCATTGGGGATTCTTTTAATCTGATGATGGTGATGAGGAAAAAATTTAAGAACTAATTATTTATTAAATCTTGTAGATTTCTAATGATTTGGGTTCATGGAAGTGTTTATTCACTTTCACCTGAGAGTGTGGAATCCGCGCACTCTGAGATAGAGAGTGAGAACACTGTTCAGCTATGGTGAAATATGCCAGCGCGGCGTATTCTCTTCTCTTGTTTTTTACTTCAAAAGAAAGAGAATGATTCTAAACTTACCGAAGGAAATCCCGATGGATTTCCAATTTTTTTTTTCTCCTTAAGAGAACGTAGGCAAGCCCAAAAGAGATACGTACTTGAGGTGGTGAGAGAACAGTTACCACTCCCACGTGATTTAAGTTAGAGAAAATAGGCGAAGTCCCATTTTTTTTTTCTTCTTACCGTCAGGCCCAGAATTATTTTCAGATCCAGTGGCACCTAGATTTTTTTAAAATTCTTAAAAACACGCAGAAATACACTAACCCTTCAACGGTTTCATTAACTTCCCTGTAACCGTCCTCCACTAACTTCATTTATTTCCAGTTTCCCCTCTCGGTTTTAACACCATAACGGATCTCTTGCAGAATTTCTCTGCTCATTCAAAACCTAGAAATCGATCATTCCCCTTCTTCAATCGATCGAAAACAGTTCAATAAACCCTAGAAATTAATTCCCTTACTTCAATCGATCGAAAACAGTTCAACAAAACCTAGAAATTACTTCTCCTACTTCAATCGAAATCAGTTCAACAAACCCTAGAAATTACTTCCTCTACTTCAATCGATCGAAATCACTTCAGTAAAAATGGAGGAAACATCAACAAAAGAAAAGAAAACAAAATCTCTTAAAGAAAAGAGATCAAAAGATCCTAACAAAAAGAAATCTGGTAAGAACAACTAGTTTATTCGATTTTATTCATGCATGCATTCACTGGATTCGTTTTTTGTTTTTTTTTTCGATTTTAACTTTTGTTCTTGATGATGATGACCTAAAAGATGAAAAAGGGGAAACTGATGGTGACCTCCAACTAAGGGAGATGAGAACCAAGGCAAAGCACGACGCTGCTAGGAAGATAGAGGAAGTGTCTGGTATGTGTCTTTGATTCATGTTTGCGTAACAGATTCTGTAGAAAAACAAACATGTTATGCAGGAAAGATGGTGAATAACATGTTATGCAGTGTAAAAAAAGGTGCATAACCTGTTCTGCAGATGCATAAATTAAATGTGAACAAATTCTGTAGAAAAAAGCACATGTTATGCAGCATAAATTAAATGTGCATAACCTGTTATGCAGATGCATGATAGGTTATGCTTACCAAAGTTACTACATAACCTGATATGAATAACTTATTTATTTGTGTGTCAAAAAGATCCTGAAGCAACACCATCAAGGAAGTCGCAGAGATTGAAAGATCAGGTATCACCTAGTTCATCTAAGCCTGAAGCAGAAAAGAAAACAAAGACTAAACAGAAAGCTGGTGAGAACTTAACTTGCATACATCTTTCATGTTTCTGAACTTAACTTGATCTTTTCTGTTATGCATGTTTCTTGTTTGCTATTACAAGCTGAGGAGCAATTAATTGCGAACACTAGTGCATCTAGAGTGATATATTGTTTCTTTTGTGATAAAGCTACTACGGGAAAAAAGAAAGCAGAGAAAGCTGCACCAAAGGAAGTTTTGGATGATGATACAGAGAATGAGGATGATACAGATGGTGACAAAGTTGGTAAGATTTGCTTATGATATCTTTTATGTGATATATTGTTTCTTTGGTGTGATTGATTTGTATCAATGTTGATTTGGTCTGCTTCAGTCAAGCAAGCTGTTGATAATTAGAAGAAAAGAAAAAGACGTGAACCAAACAATCAGAAGACCTGAAAAGGAAGAAGAAGGAGAAGCAAAGTGAAAGATCCGGAAGTGAAGAAGAAGATGAAGAAGAAGAAGAACCTGTTCAACAATGTGTCATCTATAAACAAGGTGCATTGAATTCCTGTTACGCATCAATTAATAAACTTCTCTTGATCATTTACCTGCTTGTTCTGTAGTTAACAGCTTATAAAACACATAATGGTTCTTAAAAAAACAAATGCATAATAAGTTATGCAGACAACTGGTTGTGCATAATATCTCATTTACCTGTCTGTTTACATTTTAAGAAATAGTGCATCATAGGTTATGCATGGTAAAAAATCTGCATAATACATTTTAAGCAGTAGTGCATTATAGGTTATGCATGGTAAAAATTGTGCATAACAGTTTATGCAGATGCCTGAATAAGAGGCATAGGAGGTTATGCAGTCAAAATAGCAGTTCTAACTTAGTAAAATGCAAATTTTTTGTTCTTTTGTTTATGCAGTTAAACCTAAACCCAAACCTGCAACTCAGGGAGGTACTCATAGAGCATGATTTCTAAGTGTATGTAACTTATTCACAAAAATAAGGGAAAGAGGTGGTTTTACTCCGATGCAGGCTAATATGATGAATGTGTGTCCACTTGGGAAATTCTATAACTGGTTATATATTGCGAACATGTCATACTTGGATGGTAAGAGCAACCAGCTGATGGATGAGGTCCTTCTATCATATGACCATGATGATTTGAGTCAGCATTCATTCAAGTTGCCCGAAAACAAGTCTATACAGTCAACAGCTAGTGAGCTTGCTGTTACTTTTCAGTTGCCAAGAGTTAAAGGAAACAGAGGAAATGATATTCTGACTTTAAAGGAAGAGATAGGGTTGACTCAGTCACTTGCCCTCGTCAAACAATTCCCATGCAAAACAAAGTCAGGTAATGTGAGTAAAGATCCCAAAGCACAGGTAACAAATGTGTGGGTAGATGATATTCAAAGGATGGTGTTGGAAAAACTTGATCAGAAAGGTCATGAAGAGGAAGTTGTCTCCCTTGTCTGCCTTTACATGCTAGTTGTCTTGTTCTTTTGTGGGTCAATGAGAGACAATTTGGACGTCTCATATGTTGGTTTGGTGAAGGATTTGGAAACCATGGACTCTGTATCTTTTCCTGGTCTAATTCACGAACACCTAATGGACGGCATCAAGACTGTGAAAAAAGAGAATCGTCTTATCAGGAATTGCAGTGGTTGCACTATATATTCTCTTGTGAGTTTGTTTGTTTGTTTTTTTTTTTTTTTTACTTTCTTAATCTCTGTCAATAAATCATATCTACATAATATCTTATTAGTTATTGTTTTTTACAGCTTTGGTTGGTTGAGCACTCTAACATAGCTGAGATATCATCCGAAATCGTCAAGGTCAGTGACACTGCTACACCAAGAGATGCGAGGTGGGACTTTGCAGCAATGAAGAAAGTAATGCTCAAGAAGCATATTACAAACTTAAAGGTACTTGTTTATGAACCTTAAAAATGAATGCATAATAATTTATGTTAGCAAAAATATGAATGCATAATAAGTTATGCACTTATTAAATAATTGCATAATATCTTATGCAGCTGCAATTGTGAATGCATGACCAGTTATGCATTATTTAAAAATGAGAAAATGTTAAGCAGGGTTGTGAAATATGGGTGCATAATAAGTTATGCACCTTAATAAATAATTGCATAACATGTTATGCAGCTCCAATGTTTAATGCATGACCAGTTATGCATTGTTTAGATTATCTGCATCATAGGTTATGCATATAAAAAATGTTGTTATATTTGTTATGCATTCCCTGGTGAGTGTTATTAATCATGTTGCAGTTTCATGAGAACTTTAGAGATGAGTTCAGTAAAATGGAGTTGGAACTCTGTGAACCAAGAGAACTAGGAAAAAGGACAGCTATACTTGAACTCGTCGCAATGAATCTTGAAGAGAACAAGGACAAGTATGAATAAACATTTCAGGATGCGTTACAAATCATTGAAGAACAAAAGTGTCCTGATAGTCCTAGAGCAAGGTTGAAGATTGTTCAAGCAAAGCTGAAAGACATGAAGCAGACTCAGGAGATTACATAGACAAAGTGGAGAAGACTTCAATTCTAAGTTGTATGATTTTGTGAAGATGTTGCTCGTTGATTCAGGCATAAAATAGGTGCAGGTGGAGTCGTCAGGTGGCCCTAGCGTCGATTCATCATCAGCTGAGCCTAGCATCCCACTGAGTCAAAATTTGCCAAGGAATGAGACACTTGTTGAAGTGATATCTTCAACTGATCAACTTACACAAGAATCATTGCCAGAAGTTATCAGACTTGATAGCCAAGACCAAACTGCTAGTCAAGGACTCCAGTCTTCACCTTTCAAGTTCATGAACATGGAAAAGGCTGTTAATCTCTCCAGCGACAAGGAAACAGACACGCCATAGGAATTGGAGACAACACCAAATCTATTAACAACTCAAGAAAGAATTGAAGCACAGGAAAAAGAATTTTTGGCTGGTGATGATGGTGCTGGAGGAGAAGATGATGACGTTCTTCCAGAAAATCAGAAGAAAGAAGAAGCAGATGAAGGGCCCACATTTAATTTGCATATTTCACAAGGAGAAGATGGTGTTGCAGGACCACAACAACAAGCTGTTGAGATGCCAGAAGAGCCAGTCCTTGAAAAACTGCAACAACCCGCTGTTGAAATACCAGAACAACCAGCTGTTGAGACGGTCATTGATGCAGAGAAGGAGATGGTCGTTGAGATGACCAGTGATGTGTTGAGGTACCTGCAAGAGAATCCTTTAACTCCAGCCACACAAGAAGCTGCTGAAAACGAAAATGAGTCGAATAAAGCTGCAGAGATGGAGAAAATTTCACAGACCATGGTACAGAAAATATAAAACAGATTATGTATTTTAAAAAGCATAATAACATCTTTACATGAACTACTTGAAGTTTTTTTAAATGTTGAATCAACTATATACTATTTATTATTTTTAATCAACTATATACTATTTATTATGTTGTTGTTTTGCTGTTTAATCAACTGCTATTTTCTTATTCCAAAATAAATTGATTATATCTAACACATTTTGGTTACATGAATCTCTAGGAAGAAGAACTAGGAGAAGAATTTGTACCAAGAACAGAATTTCCGAAGAAGGAAACTGTGAAGAAATACTCAATACTGAAGGGAAAAGCCAAGCAGGCAGAAGAGTATGGGAACTAGGAACATAAAGGGAAAAGCCAACCAGGAAGCAAGGTAAAAATAATCAAACAAAGGACAGCATGTAATGAAAGGACAACCAGTATACTACTCAAAGAGTGAGACCTAGGGAAGCAGCAGAAGAAAATAGACAAGCCTGATGAGAATAAAGTTGAAGAAGAAAATCCTCGTACTTCTGTTGGCAGGCCGTTTAGAAAATTACCTCCGCTGGAAACAATGGAATGCTTTCAAGATTACAAAGATACAATAGAACCAGCATTAATGGGCGTACTCCAGAAATACTTTGAGCATGCCAACAACTTGTAAGTATATAAAAACTACCTTTATGCTTGTTTAAAAAATCAATGCATTACAGGTTATGCTTCTTAAAAAATAAACGCATACCAAATTATGCTTCAAAGAACCCATGCATAATAAATTATGCTTCTAAAACTATCCATGCATAACAAGTTATGCTTCTTCACTTAAAAAAATATATTTATGGTTGTGTTGCCTACTAGTTTATGGTTCTTCCACATGTCACTTGAATAAATATCTCACTAATTATGTCTTCTGCAAAAATTTGGCTTGGAGTATCAGAGACGGAGAAGACCCGTACTTATGGGATATTCGGATTCACGAAGATATAATAAAGCATCTAATGAACAATGAATACCTGGAAGAACAAGTGATACGCTTCTACAGTTACATGTTGTTCAAGAAGTGGCAAGAAGAAGAGAATAATGAGAGTTTTCAACAGAGGTATGCGGAGTCTGCATTCATGAGGCCAGATGCTTGGGTAAGTTAAAAAAAATAACATTTCCCAACACTTTAACTTTTATTATGAATCCGCTTTTGTTAAAAAAACTGTTACTTTTGCTATATAACAAGTCATCACAACTAGTTTTTCTGCATGACAAGTTATGCATCACTGCATATCCTGTTATGCCCATAATTAGTTTTGAACTGCATAACAAGTTATGCAACTAAATTTAAACTGCATAACAAGTTATTCAGCATTGTTTCCTACACCTGTTGTGCACCCTTTCAGTTGCATCCACTAATTTTTTTTTATAAAAAATATTTCTTTTGCAGTTCTTTGTTAAAACCAATGACAAAGATGGGATTGCCAAATATGTTGAAGAATTCATCTTGAATCTCCCTATTAAAGTTGAGAAAATGCTCATTCCAATAAACTATATGACAAAGGACAACCTTGCTGGTACACATTGGACTTTGTTAGAGTATGACTTATCAAAGGGTGAGTGGAACTTCTACAACAGTCTTCCGAGCTATAAAGTTAAATGAAAGAATCAAGCTCTTGTAATGGCAAATGCTTGTATGCCTTATTTGATCCAAATATATGACAAAATGAAACTATCACCAGCAGTCGTGGATATAAAGAGGGAAAACATTGTATACAGGGATATTCTTGTCACCAAGATTCTTCCTGAACAAGGTCATCACCCCGACTGCCTCATATTTGTATGCTACTATATAAAGCTGAGTATGAAATGTAAAGTCAGACAGAAAAGGCTGAAGTTGGGAAAGGAAGAGGCAGTAGCCAAAGCTAACAAGAAGAGAGTAAGTTTGGTATTGAAAATGCTGACAGATCCTCAAAACAATTGGGTGATAGATGCCAATGAAGACGTCTGGGATGCATGTGATGAAGCTGTGAGTAAATGTTCATGATGTTGTGCATAATTGAAAGGTTCAAACGTAACTTTGTTTTAACAACCTATGTGTTGATAGGTTGAGCAATTTAACTTGGGAGTGAAAACTAATTGGAAAGTAGTTGGTGTAAAGCTTAACTTCAGTCAGTAGTTATGTGTAATATGTTGGTATGAACCTTGTCTGGACAACTTATATCTTGTTCTGTTACGATGTTTATATATATATATATATATATATATATATATATTGATGCTTGTTTCAGTACTTCTATTTGCTGCAATCTTATTTTACAAAAAGTAGAAAAACTGGCATTTAACTGTACTATGATAACAAGGGGGCACTGCCCTCTCGACCCCCGATTATTAACATAACATGTTATAAATCTTACAATGCAAATGAAGGGACAACAGGTTGCATGACTCGTTCTGCAGCCATCTTTAAAAGAATAAGCACATAAAAGATTGTGCATCTTCAAAAAAAATGCATAAAACATTATGCATCTTCAAAAACTAATGCATAATAAATTATGCATTCAAAAATAAAAATGAATAACATTATCTGATAGAAGTGAAAAAAAAAGTACTTGTTCATAAAAACCAATACAAAAACTAATTAAAGAAAAAGTACTTGTTCATAAAAACCAATACAGAAACTAATTAAAGAAAAATGAATTAGGTTCAAACATAAAAGTAATAGTCTAAAGAAACCAACAAGCTAAATGCTCTCCCTTAACTTCCCTTAGGCTTCTTCGGCGGCTTCTTATAACAGGTAGGCTTTGTACAAGTTTGCTTGTTGTGATGACCAATCTCACAACAATTACCACATCACATATCTCTCCTCGGCGGCTTTTCGTAACTGCTCAAATGTCTATTAGCTGGTGGTCTCCCTGTCGGCCTCCTAACATAAGGTACATCGATAATATCATTACCTTCATAAACTTCGGGCATGTTGTAGTTCGGAATTGGATGGATGGCGTGGCTGTAGGCATTATTGAAGTATGAAGTAGTGAAAAAAGGTTCAACAAAATCATATGGATTAGAACCAGACATTGTTATCGAAGCAAAAGCATGCACACATGGAAACCTGTAGACGCGCCACCTCTGACAGGTACATGTCTTTGCTTCAAGGTTAACACTATGAGAACTCTCCCCGCCCTCCACTTCATAAACATGAGCATCATACTGTATAACTATCCAGGTTAAACCCTCATCAATAAGAGACTTCATCTTATCTTCGTTCTTTGGTGTGAGAATTGTTATGAAACTTTTACCAGTATTTCTCCTTCCTGACATCATCTTCATCACATCCTTCCTTATCTGATCCAGAAGAGCATTTGTTGGGAGCTTCTTATGTACCTTCATCCAACTATTGAAGGATTCAGCAAGAGTCGAAGATGTCCTTCCATACCTACAACCCTGAAAAAAGGCATTTGACCACCTCTCGGGAGGGATATCTTCAATATAGTCTGCAACCCAACCACAACCCCTAATCGTAGCGATGGCAGTTTTGAAACCTTCGGGACTAAGAGCATATGCAGCAGCTTGAAATGCATCAATAACAACACCATACCTTTCGTCAGAAGCATTAATAGGTAAGTTCTGCTTAAGATGATAATAACAGAAACTATGGAAGGCTCCAGGAAAAATAACTGGAATCGCTCTCTTTAATCCTTCTGCACAATCAGATAAAAATATGACTGGCCTTTGATCATGATCAAGAACATTACTAAAATTCCTCATGAACCATTCCCAGTTATTATTATCTTCAGCAGGTACTAGGGCCATGGCTAGTGGAAAGAACCCTGCATAGAAGAAACATGTTTCAGGACTTAAAAAATATAAAATCAAGCCAACGTCTACATGAAGTATTATGCAGCTAAAACAAAAAAAATGCATAATGTCTTATGCATCTAAACAAAATGATGCATAAGACATTATGCATGTGCATAAAAAAAATGCATAATCAAAAAAGTGAAAACAATAATACATAAGACATTAAGCAGCTAAAACAAAAAGATGTGTAATGTCTTCTGCATCTAAAACAAAACGATGCATAAGACATTATGCACGTGCATAAAAAGGGATGCATAATCAGAAAAGTGAAAACAATAATGCATAAGACATTATGCATCTAAACAAAAAGACGCATAAGACATTATGAAGACAAAATAAATAATGCATGAGACATTATGCACATATATAAAAAGGATGCATTATCAGAAAAGTGAAAACTACTGTCTGAAAAATTGCCATTTTCAACATTGATACCAGTTGCAGCCATGAGGCATCCTCTAAATCTCCCTGTAAGAAAGGTAGCATCAACATAAATCATTGGATGAAGGTAACGGTAACCATGGATACATGCCTCGAAAGCAATAAAAAGATGCACAAACTTATTTGAAGGTGCTTCAACTTCTAAATCAGTTGAACTCTCCTCGTTCACTTCAGTTTCATCCATTTGAACTTGAAAATCAATCCAACTCCCAGGATTTGTGCTGCGAATGGCATCTACATACCATACCAGATGAGAATACGACATGGCATCATCACCAAATATATCCTCATACATTTTCTCTCTTCCATTGTAAGCTTGGTAATATTTCACATTGATCCGGTAACTAGATTTAAAAAACTTTTTCAAATCAGAAGCTTTGAAACTCGGATCACTTCTGATTTCATCCTTGATCAGACTAGAAACAAATTTACTGCTGAGCCTGTGGAAAATCCTTTGACATCCCACACCACAGTGATGACTACTAACATATATCTTAAACTTAAGCATCCTGTTTTCAACAGCAACATCACAAACCTTATACTCCCAAGGGCAAAAAATTTTTTAGCATTTTGCATAGAACCTGTTAGGTTCATTCTTAGTATATAGAAGAACATACCCAGACTTTAGCTCGTATTTCTTCACTACAATACGTACTTTTGCTACACCTCCAAAAAAAACTTTACCAACTTCATCAAGTAATTTATCCTAACCCTCAGTCTTAAGAACCTTGTTAACATGCACATAACCATTTTCAAGGAAATTCACCATAGCTTCTTTGGGTTAAGGTTCTATTACACGACTACTTGAATATCTACTACGACTGCTGTAAGAATTGCAACCAACTTCAACAAGTAAATCAAAGCTCTTCTGACCTTTACAGTGGCAACGAGATGCAAAAAACTGAAGCAGAACATCATAATCAACCCGCACAAACTTGGTTCCATCATTAAAGAAAAATCTGACATGATGAGGTAATAAACGAGTCCACTTCTGGCAAACGGTTGTCTTCAAAGTCTACAGAGTTGTGTTGACACAACAGGATGTGCTAAGAATTCACTGAAGTAGTGAATGACAGCTAGTGCACTAACAATAGGCATTTCACCCTGCAAAAACACAAAAACAAAATCAAACATATCTATCCTGCATATTGCTTCACAAAAATTCTTACTCAAAATTAAAAGATCAAATCAACAACAGCATTAAAAGATATACATTAACCATAATCAGATCAGAAATCAACTGGATATCAAAATCAAAAACATCTACATTAACGTAACATAAAACATATCAAAAATCAACTGGAAATCAAATAAAATCAAAAACCGACTAGAACAGAAGCGGAAATTGGTATATCAACATCCGAAAATGAAATCGAAACAAATAGATTAAATCGAAAAGATCTACATTGATCGAAACAAATGCAAAACCTAGAAAATAAACAAAAACAGTAAACTAATTCAAAAACAAGCTTAAAAGATTAAAAAAAAGCTTCGAAAACCTAATCCTAATCTTACAGAAACTAAAACCTAGAATCGAATCAAGATTAAACAAAAATCAGAATCAAGATTAGAATGAAACGAATGAACCTAAAGCTTGAGTTTCAGATTATCTTTGCTGAGTAAATTCAATCTCCCAATCAGCTCTTTCTCAACTCTTGATAATTCAATCTCTCAGCTCTCGCTCCGGCTCTATCTCCTTCTCAATCTCTCAGCTCTAAATCTCTCAAAACGGAATCTCAGAACAACGGAGGCTAAACTGGGAAATAAAACAAAAAATAAACTAAATTTTAAAAACTCTGGGTGTCGGAAAAATTTGCACGCCGATTTGGGGTGCGCCAGTGAGTTTTTCCACCCTTGGGTTTGATAGTGTAAAAAAGTGTAAAAATGGGTGTAGCTGTAGTTTTCACTTTAAGTTATTACAAGCCACTTCCAAATTTAGAGCATTTAAGTTTTGATTCATGTGAATAATTTTAAAATCTATCGAAACAAAAGAGATGATGTTTGTAATGCTTTCTTCTTCTTCATCGTTTTCTCTTCTGCTAGATTCATGGTAACTAAGATTGAATATTCCTTGGACATCGTTCTGATAGAGCATGGTAAGACGAACAAGAGTTTCCATATTTTCAGTCTGGATTTCTATATTGGTACACTGCATTTCTTTAGCCTAGTTGAAAGCTAGATCAGCTCCTCCTATTGCTCCCCATTCTCCATTGTGTCTTAAATGTCCTTGATTTCCAATGTGGTTTCCTGCAAAGTCCAGATCAGTTAGAGCAGTATAGTAGGTGTAACACCCTGAATTCCAGACCAGGGTCAAACCCGTATGGAGATCCGAACTCGAAGCGTTACGAGTCGGAAAGAGACTTATGCATATATCTTTTTTTATGCTAAACATAATTAAATCTTTATATACATGAGTTGATTCATTTGAATTTACTAAACATCTTTATCAACATTTCAGTTAAGATTTACATTTCAAGCAATGCAACAAAACAATTCAATCACTAAACTACTCATTTTTAGCTTTCGCTGCGCCACTCTGATAAATCTGCAAGGATGTCAATTGGGGTGAGATGACAGCTCAATAGAATGCACCCCTATTCTCTGAAGATGCGGAAACAATATGATTTTATCAAGGAATAACATACGATAAGAAATACCATGCAAATTCAACAAATATACTCAACCAACAACATTACCTCACAAATATTATTTTCACTAAATCATCTAATTCATTTGTCCAACCGTGAATTCAACATACCACTATTGTTTCTAACAAATCATTTAATTAAGATTTCAAATAAGACTTCACAATAATTCATCAACAAATCATCCAATTTATTTGTTAAATCATAAGCTCACAATACCAATATTATTGTCAACAAATCATCCATTTAGGATTCGACACACAAATTAACATCATCAATAATGTTTCCAACAATCCATCCTTTTAAGTTTCAACAATCATTCACATATTAACATAGTCACAGAGAAACCACGAGTTCACGGGTACGAAAACCTTGGTTCGTACACCGCCTATCGTTTATCGGCACAGACAGCCTCCATCGATGGTCAGGAAAAAAAGTTCTATGGGGATCATACCCATCTGCTCTCGGGAATCATTACCCGTTTCATTCACGGTACAAAAACCTTGGTTCATACATCCACCTATCGTTTACCGGCACGGAAAGCCGCCATCGATGGTCGGGAAACACAAGTTCCCATGGGGATCATTACCCATTTAACTCTCGGGGATCATTACCCGCCGTTAGCATGAAACATGTTCCATATAATGGTAAACACATGAACTCATTTCCTTTTATAAATCATTTTCACAAACATCACAAGCAACCATGGCTTAACAACATGAATTTCTTTCAAGCATTTAAACAAACACATTAACTACAAAATCTTATATTATAGTTTTCAAAGTGATAACTTTATCCGATCTTCTTCAAATTTCATATGAACATTTCTGATATATTTATCTATAACATATCCAAATTTCACATTAAACTAATGGCTCAATCAAAAGATATTGATTTTACAAACGCATCACAAAATCTAG
>JAJJMB010006998.1:2080229-2108830 GCA_023531105.1 Papaver atlanticum | reverse complement strand
AAATAATTTTAACATCACTAAGACTGCCTAAGAACATCAAAATCACAGCAAAACGAAACTGTAAAGAAATTCAGAAACTATCACCCAAATTCAAACAAACTTTCAACGGTGAATATACGGTGGAATACTCTCAAATTTTAACTATTGATACCCAATCATGTTAGATACCAATAATAGAAGTCTTACTATCAATAATATGCATCAAATTAAATAGAAAAATTTCAGAACCCTAATGATATAAGAATAAACAAAATTGAAATCAAAGTATAACAAAGAAACACAAAGAGAAAAGGGATTAAACATTCTACCTCAATTCCATTGATTCTCCACTTATTTTCCTAATTAGAATTTCTCCTCAAGAACCCTAGCTGCAATTCATCTTCTTCCTCTCCATAGCTTATCTCCATCTCATTTTATTTCTCCCAGCCTTTTGATTTCTAACTTCTAAAATTCTTTTTCTAAACTTTTAGGTATATAAAACCTTAATAATATTTTCTCTATTTATATATTTGTCTTTTCATTTTTCTCTCATTTTTTATTTAATTATTAAAACTAATAAGGTGACTATATTTCCACCTTAACTTGTAGCCTTTCTAGTTCAATCAACCCACCTAGGCTAAGGCCAAGAAACAATAACTTAAGACACAAGGTCAACTAATTTCGGTATAACCTGACCCAAAAAAAGTAACTAAAAATACAGGGTATTACAGTAGGAAAGAGAGACATGGTCCTAAATAGTGCATATTTTTATAGTAATTCCAAATTCTCCTCTTGGGGATGAGGGAGGAGAAATTTGGTTATCCATATCTTCCCTTTCTAGTGTATAAATAACATTGTTTAGGATGTGATCCTGTAAATGATGCGCCCTGTTATAAGAGCATAAATGATTTTTAATGCTCATAGGAGTATGAGTGGCATTAAGCTGGGTGTGATTAAAGATAAAATCACATCTAGCTTCCAGATGTACCAACATGCAGTAGCATGATCATTGACCTTATCTCTTAGACCATTATTGTTTAAATGGAACCAAGAGTTGGACCAATCAACGAAGGTAGTATTATAAACAAATTCCCCATGGTTTGGCCCCAATAATTTCTTCCATACATATGTGGTTGCAGGGCCACTTAAGAAAAATTGGGTCATGGTTTCCTCCCCATTATTCCATAGCTTGCATATGAGATCAATGTAATGCAGGATGCTAGCAGTTTTTGCATTTGTAGGGAGAAATCCATAAGCACATTTTCGTATAAATATTTAGATGACAAGGGCATAATCCATTCTCCAGATGGCATCCCAGTTCATTTGCTTTGCATAGAGACTTATAAAGGTTGTTAATTTTTGCTTTGTAGAGAGACTTTACAGTGAACTTTTCGAACTCTATCAGCTTCCAGTAGATCTGATCTTCCTCCTATGGGTGAGGGTTTGTGTCAGTGATAGCCTTGGCTTCAGTAGGGTTGAACTAGTTTTTGATTTTGGTGATATGACATTCCCCATTATTCATGAGCATATGGGACACTAAGAGAAGCTTCTCAGGGAAGTTGGCAGGTTTGGTCAGCAGGTTGGTTTAGTCTGCGGTCCATTTGTCTTCCCCAATATTGATTTTTTTGCCAATCCCAACTTTCCATCTGCAGAGTTCTTGTATGTTGTTAATACCATCCAGAATACCTTTCCAGAACAAGAGTCTCCAACCTCTGGTTTAATGTCCATGTTAAGGACATTTCATACCAGCAGGTACTTAGCATCCATCAGTTTTACCAAAGGGAATCCTTTTCTTTTTCCAGGCGCCAACCAATTTTTGTAATTATAGCACTATTGAAGGGTTCCATATTCATAAATCCTAATCCTTCCAGGCTTTTGGGTTTGCAAACTGAGGTCCAATATTTTGGGTAATCTATGTCTTTTCCCCATCAAAAATCTCTCTGAAGTTTGTTGATGTCTTGGCAAGTTTGCTTTGGTAGTTTTAAGCAGTTCATCGGGTAGATGCTGGAAGTATAAGTGACAGACCTGATGAGAGTGTACCTTCCTGCTGGATTTAGAGCACAATTTTTCCAGCTGGAGAGTCTGAGTTTAAGTCTATCCATCAAGGTTTGAATGAGAGAATTTTGCTTCTGTGAGTGAACGAGTCGAAGATATTTATCATACAAATATAATATTTGGACTCCCATGTTGTTGCTAAATGGTGATTTCCATTTTCCTGGGATTCATTATTACACTAGATGAGTAGCTGGGCTTTCTTCATGTTTTCCCAAGTTTTTTTTCTTTTTTTTTTTTGAGATCAACATCCATTTTTTCTTTAATTTGGGTTAAAGTTGGCAATGATTCAAATGGGAATGGTTTTGGAGGTTGTGAAGCAGGATTTTTTTTTGAAGAAACATCATTTGACCCCTCAGCCGCCTCTTTTTCATATTCTCTAGCAGCAACTTTAAGTTTAAGATCTTTTTTCTTGTAGATGCTTCGGGTTTTCTTATCATGAAAGGATTTTTTGTTTCTGATTTGGTAGACAATAACATTTGTATTTGAGGTTGTGTCAATATCTTCATTTTTTAGAGATTGACTAGCACAAAAAATGATTGGGGTAGAGCGAGATGCGCCAAGCCGAGTAACAACATTGTCCATCTTAATTTCATTAGCATGTTTCATTTTTGCTTCAAACTTTATTGCTGTATCTTTATCAGAATAAGGTTTATAGATGAGAGCTTTTCCATTGTGCATGTCATTGTGTTTGGAAGTAGAGATGGGAGTTGCAGATTAAGATGTTGTACTAATAGGATGTCTTGGGGTTGCAGAGATGGGGCAGGGCTATTATGGATGGTCAAGGATTATGCAAACTTTCTAAAACTTGATGTCATTTTGAGCATAAGCGAATTCTAACCAGTGAGAGACAATAGTTGTTTCAAATACCTGAATACCGAATTTGAGGGGTCTTGTGACATCGATAGTTAGCTTGACTTCCATGTTTTTATCATATCTATCTCTACTATAAGACTTAAATGAAAAGCTCATCATCAATTAGATTAAGACCTATAATAGGCACTTCAACAAGAACCATAAGATTTTCAAATACACCTCTAGTACCACCTCCTTTAAGAGTGATGTAGTCCACCTCACTTGCGAGTCTAAGGGAATTTTTTTTTTCTTCCATTCTATATATCAACTTCAATCCTACTCATCATCTCCCAATTGGCATTGATGAATTTACTGATTCTGGTTGTTTTAAAGAAGATATTACTACAAAGATATTAATCTACCTTTGGGTGATTCATCCCATGCTGGTGTTATTGGTTCGTCTTCAAATGTTTTTCGTGACGAGGATATGTTCATTGGTGGCCAAGCTTCCGGGGGTGCCGACGAAGCTCTGTTCAAGGAGATTGTTAGTGATTCAAAGTGTCCCTTTGCCTCTATTATTTCCCCTTACCAAGCTGAGAATTCTCAGGAGGCTGCTAGCAACATGAATATTCTGATGAGTCATTTCAACTTGACCAAGGATTTATTCTTGGATCCTGACTGTTTTTGTGCTTTCCGAGAATTCAGAGAGCCACGGAGAGGCAGTCTTCAAGATATGGAAGCTTTCATGGATAACTATGTGGAGTTTTTGCCTCGCCTAGCTATGTTTTCGGTGAGATTCTTTCCTACTGTTCCCCATTAAAAAAAATCTTGTGGGTCTGTTCGTGACCCCTTAGCCTGTCTTTTGTAGACTATCCGTCAGGTGGATGTGAATTATGTATTGTGTAAGTTCTATAAGGCTAAGGCTGCTCAACTTGCTGTATTGTTGGAACAAGCCCTCCAAGAGCGTGACCTATTGACTACTCAACCCAATGCCCCTGGTCTTCAACCAAGTTCTCATCTGGTTGCTTCTTCTGAGAAGGTGTCACGTTTGAATTCTGATTTTAAGATGTCTCAGTTGGCTTTGGAAGCTTGCGTTATTGCTTTGGGCAAGGCTCATGAGGTGCGTGACCTACTGACTACTCAACCCAGTGCCCTTGGTCTTCAACCAAGTTCTCCTCTGGTTGCTTCTTCTGAGAAGGTGTCACGTTTGAATTCTGATTTGAAGATGTCTCAGTTGGCTTTGGAAGCTTGCGTTATTGCTTTGGGAAAGGCTCATGAGGCGCGTGATGCAGCTGAGAAGGCTCGTTATGATGCAGATGCTTCTCTTGCTAAGGGTGTCACTACTGTAACAGGTTAGCTTCGTACCCTTCCCTTCGTGATATCACTTGCTTATATAGTCGTATTTTGAGGTGCCTAGAGGGTGGTTCTGGCGAGTTGTGTAGTCTCCGCAAGCGAGTGTCGAAACTTGAGTCCGATGTTTGGTATTATCAGAAGAAATCAGATAAAATTTTGAGCCTTGGTGTCCATGATCAGGCGCGGTATGATCTTGTCTCCGCCCATAACGTAGACTTGGTCAAGAGTATGGAGATTTTCTGAGAAGATACTGCTAAGGCCCTTAGGTGGAAAGAGGATTTAATTGCGAATCTTAAAGATGATATGCTTTTATTGGAGAAGCGTGAGAGATAATTCGTAAATGTACACATGCTGATTTCGAAGAGGCGTGTTCTTCTAATGCAAAGGTAATTGTGGAACGTAACGTCCTGCAGCTAGAAGGTCAAGCTCTTAAAGAAATCTTGCAATGGGTGCTACCTCCTCTGCTTCCATGACATATACCTCCCTCGCTAGAAGAATGGAAGAAGTGGAAGATCTTAATCGAACCCTGTCTTTGGAAAACGCCTCTCTGAGGATTGACCGTAGTGATCTTGAAATGGAGTATGAGAAACTAGTCGAGGAGTTTAGTGATATGGATGCTCAGCGTGCTGAAGCGGAGCATAACTTTGAAAATTCTCTTTCCCATGCCGGAGGTGTTGATGGTGGTTTTTAGTTCAGGGCTAAAAATTTAAAACAAACCCTTTATTTAATGCGCCGTCATTCTGCAAAGAGACTGAGCCATTTGAAAGTAATGAGTGTCCAGACCTCTTTACTTACATATGTATTGAGCAATTCAGCATATTTATGAAATTTATCCAGAATGGTGCATGAAGCAACAATCCCATATATTTTGTAAATTTTAACCTACTGCATTATTCATAAATGTATGATTTATCAAGTATTTTTCTTATGCTATGTTCCCCGGCTGAACCCTTAATATTGGTATGGCATGACAATTAATGTTCACTCGCAGCTGAGTAGCATGAATTTTCCGAAGGATCAAGATTAAGGTCTGCATGAAAATACTCAATCAGAAGACGCGTTAACCGCTCTCTGAGAATAAAAGAATTTTGTGTTAACACAAAGAATTTATCAAATTTGATCAATTTTGTGATAGCTCACAAGATTCAAATTTTGGACTAATTAATTTGCAAATTTAGGCTTTTTGCGCCCTGTGCAATATCTTGAACCCTATTGGTCGAGACCGGACCTAGGTAAGCTAGGAAATTAATCCGCCATGGACTAATAGGAGCAAAATCCTACCAAAGGAAGAAAACAAGAAGTAAAAGAGGAGCTGCGGAAAAAAGAAGCAACAACAAAGAGGCGCGGCCACGCCACTTGGCCGGCCAGATCGCCCCAACAGGTGCCGCCCGTGGCTGGCCGGCCATGCCCTATAAAATTGCTTGCCGACCCCCTTTCCTATCGACCAATCAGATCGCTTTAAACCCGCCACACACACTTTTAAATAAAGTTGGAAGTTGGTTGGTTGATGCGCCTAATTCCTTAAGGAATCTAATCTAGACTGCCCATGTCAGTCTCAAAAAAACGATCACGGCCGTACGTTTTGGCCACTCGATTTACCAAGCTTAGCCGCCTCCTAACGTGGATGGACAAGTGCCACCGTGCACACAGGCGGGCCCACTAATGCCTTGGGCGATCGAAATGCTTTCAACTCGCAAGCGGAGCCACCAAACGTTTACCTAAAGTAAGTTGGCCACACGAGCTACAAAACTCTAACCGCTTCACATTGCTGTCACCGATGCAGGACCCTCAAGAGAAGTTGCATTCCAACAAAATTGCCGAGCTAAACGATCCGTGCCAGAATCAACACTCGCTCAAGCTTCGACTCCACCCTCGAAACGAGCTTCGCGTCAAAGCCTATAAGAGCTTCCACGACAACGGCCGATAACACAAGAGAGGTCGGACTCGAACTACCCGCGTTTCCCACTCCCTATAAGAAAAGTTTTGGAATTACTGGAAACTTGGGTACGAGACGGGGCGGTTCAACTGCCTCCCTTATGGCGTCCACCAACTGATCAATAGATGTTAGATTCGAGATATTGCCACTATCACAGGTTCATTCATCATCCTACCAGTGAATGCAATGGTCTGAAGCGCATTGTCCAAGAAAAGATTAATTCGGGAGAATTGCGCCTAGAAACTGAAGACCCTCCACTTTACTGCGGATCGACATAAAGATACTTTCACATAGACACCCCCTGACGCACGTTTCTTATCTATAGAAGGAATAATCACTCTGTATAATTCCAGACGTTACGAGAACAATAAAATGGCTGGGGACTTCTTATTATTATGGCTGCGCACACAATAGGTTCGGACTTGAAGAAACTATCTGGAAAATTCAGTTTTGCTAGGAGGCCTCGTAGACGAGTAAGTTTCATTAAACAATGTTTGCACGACCAATTGTTTTGAAATTTGCTGGGGACTTGACACAGACGTCAGTCCCATTTTGAGAATAGAAGCCGACAACCCAATTATTCTAAAATACCATGTCACTTTAGCATTTCCCTTTTCATGCAATATTTACAATTTCTCCCAAGAGGATGCACTATTTGCATTCATAATTAAGATTCCAACTTATTAGTTGATCCAAATATCATTCAGAAAATTACTCACAAAATTATTTCAGAAACAAATCAATTCAAACATCTTCACAAAGCAATTACCTACTAGTTCAAAACCAGAAAATCAAACCACAAAAGAGGCGTCTCTTGCCTTTAAAAAAAAAAACTAAGAGGAGAAAGTTCGAAAAAATAAAAGCATTTAAGGGAAATCATCCAGCAACATCCCATTCTTCTTGGAAAAAGCGTCCTTCATGTTTTGGAGAGCAGCCTGCCTCAACTTCAATTCCTGGGATAACTTCTCGATATCTGCCTCCTGTTGATTAGTGAGATCCAGGGAGGGAACCTCGTTCATTTCAACCTGCAGCCTTTGGATTTTGGAAAACCCTTCACAGAACCAGGAGGCGTTAAACTCAAAGTTCACGCACATGTCCATATGATACTCCCATCTTGAGACTACCTCTTCAGAAACGGTGTGTCCAGTCATACTACACATGTCATGGATTGAATATAGGGCTTCCTCCGCGCGTTTAACAAACAAAAAGCGACTGTTAATCTTCTTGGTTGTTGCGATGTGTCCATACTTTTCCCATATTCGAGTATATAGCTCCGCATACTTAGCCGGTATGCTGAATCCTCCAATAAACACATGATCCTTAAAGGGAGCCACAAATGGAGGGTTAAAAATAGCACCTGCAGCTGAATGTACGACTAGCGCTCTTTCAACTCCAGAAGATTCTTCAGAAACGATTGCTCCCACGGCCACAGGTGTGGTTTCCACTATTGAAAGTGCAACAACATCTTCGTTATGATTAATCTCCATCTCAGGGTTATCCACGGACATGGTTTCTATGATTGAAGGCGCAACAACATCTTCATTATGGTTAATCTCCATCTCAGGGTTATCTCCAGGTGCAGTTTTTTTCTTTAATACCACCGACTGAATATTTATTTTATATATAAAAAAAAAAAATCCAAGAAGAAAAGAAAACGTGTGGGACTTACTAACTCATCCGATGTTTCCCTACTACATTCAGAAGTGCTTCCATCATCGCCGCCGGATTCTGAATTTTCTTCTTCCTCATCTTCACCTTCAAGAGACTCAGTATCGCCAGATTCCTCCTCTGGAGGCGCCATATTTTGACTACATGCAAGTCTAGCAAAGGCGTTCATATCATCAAGACCCTGAATTACAAAAGGAATGTTCAGTGAGGATAATCCGAAATATTTAAGTAATCCATCCAGATCAAAAGGAAGATCATACATACTTGCATATTTGAAGAATTGAAGACCACTAAGGCCGTCGAAGCTGATCGAATGCCACCTGCACGAATTTTTCACTTCTGCTCCTTTCTCTGAGGATTGTTCCCGCCTTGGTCAAAAGATTTTCGTTTACCCGAAGGAAGCGGCTTCAACAGCTTATGCTTTTCTAAAGTCCCTGAAGAAGGTTTTCCGCGTGGGTCCTTCACGATATCCTGCATGAATCGATGAAGACCAAGAAACTCCTGCCAGAATTCCTTATACTTGGGGGTTATCACCGGCTTTCTTTCTGGGAACAAGAATGGGAGACTCTTCTTTGTCGCAAAAACACTGTTATCGAAACTAGATGGCAAAAGGTCTGTTGAAGACGTCAATGGATGGTGAAATGGAATCCCCTGGTCGAAACCCATCTGACAGGCAGCTCTGTCAACATTATAAGAAACCAATTCAAAAGATCTCCTGAAAAAAGATGGGACATATCCAGGTATACAGCTTCTCATGAACACGGTTTCTCCAATACTCATATCCTCTACATCTGAATGCAATGTCGTGCCCGAGACGGAAGCAAAAGTATTCGGCTGAACTATAGATGTGTGAGCCGGTTCCCAGGGACGAAAGTTAACTGCATGCACATTGTCAAAGAAATCGACGATCCTTAAGCCAGGTCTTGGACGCTTCTTCAGCCAATGAAGTATCCTAGCTCCTCCATATGTACTGGAAAACGAAACTACAGGATTAGGAGCATAACCTTTGAAATGCTCCCACAACCATGCTTGGAGAAAGGCGATGTGAACGTATGATTCTATCTTCATATACCCGTTAGAAGCATACATGTCCGCTGCCAGACAATCCAGGTGGGTATACAAGGAACCAAGAAATAAGGTTCCTATGGGAAGAGCAACACCTTGCGCCAACTTAATAACAAATTTAACAAGCTTCTGTCTTATTTCCTTCTTGCCGTAGCCATCATCAAAAATATCTCTAGACAGCCACAAGGATAAAAACGCAGCGACACTGAGTGTGCCATTCAACACCTGATCCGGTTTTGGTTTCCTAGGAAACCACTCAGACACCCACCAAGTATAGAAGCATTTTTCACTATTTTCCTGCCGATTATATCATTCGGCCTTCTTAACTAGAGTGGCGTGCATTATTTCTTCTTTGTCGGACAAGCTAAAATTAAGATTTCCCACAACCGGAAGATTCAACAGAACAACCACACTTTCTAAAGTAATAGTCATCTCGCCCCACCTACATATGGCCGTGTGAGTAGACATACATCATCTAGAGATGAAAGTAATCAAATCTGTAGTATCTTTCCTAATACGAAGTATTGCAGACGCTATGACAGCATCCGCGATTTGTGCCTTGATAAGATTACTCCTGACATGGTCATTACTCATCATGTATCTCATCCATCCTTCATAAGAGCGCAGTGGGTTATGGAAAATCTTGAAGTCAATGGGAGAAGCCGGATATTCTTTCCTCTGGAGACAAACCGTATCACACGCTCTGGAGAAATCGAATGAACAGTTCCTTCATTCTCCGAATCAGTAAGGAGGGTTATTACATGACCGGGGTGTGTCCTTGTAACTGTGTAAGACCTTGTAAAGAATTCATCACCTATATTCGGGCTATCTTTGGAATTATTAACACTTCCCAGCTTGGCGGCAGAAACATCTCCAGGTGACATCTTAACAAAATTTCTTGCGTTCACTTTTGAATAACTACAACGAAGAAAGATAGAGAGGAGTCACTACTTCGAGAAGAGCCATGCGTGCAAATTTTATTAAAATTCAATATGGCCACCAGTGTTTGAATTTACATGAAGTAACATGGAGTCTGCATGCCCAACGAAAATTTTGGGAAAATATTTTGGCCACGGGATATCGCATCCACAGCCAACCAAGTCTAGTGGGGACTTGCGCCTACTCGAGAGAAAAAAATTTGCCGCAGGTATTATACCCACGGACAAAACCTAAAACTAGGTTTTAAAAAACAAAAAGAGAAGTAGGAGAAAGCAGCAGCGACACTTACCTCAAATCTTCTTGCTAGCCTTACTATGATCCTGTTACCGTTGATCACCTCTACAAATGCTATCAATCCGCGCTACAATGATACCAACAAAAGGGATTCACTCAGGATCGAATAGGGTTTCAAAACTATGGAAGCAACACATACAACTGGAGTCCATACAAAAAGAGAAGAAAGGAAGAGAACGAAATACTTACCTTGCTGCTAATGGCGGACGGCTCGTGGTGAAGCTGTTGGCGGTGACAATGATGAAGCACCAGCTGATAGGGAATCGGAGCGAGCAAATAATAAAATGAAGGGGAGTTAACACCCTTTTATGTACACGGTTTTGGAGTTCGAGCAAGAGGAAGAATATATCTTGGATTCACGCACGGGCGGCCGGCCCCACAGAACCAACGCATGGACGAACTGGCGGCGCAACGGCACCGAGTCCACTAGCCATGTAGTCCCATGCTCGAGAAGCAATTGAGCCTCTCCTGGTAACTTCCATCTCATTGACCATGTCAATTTCATTCTTTGTCTGTCACCATCTATTGCTTACCCCGCAACAATGTCACTGTTACGTACTAAGCAGGATATTTAATGTTGATGGTGGGTTTTAGTTCAGGGCTAAAATTGTAAAACAAACCCTATATTTAATGCGCCGTCATTCTGCTAAGAGACTGAGCCATTTGAAAGTAATGAGTGTCAAACCTCTTTACTTACATATGTATTGAGCAATTCAGCATATTTATGAAATTTACCCAGAATGGTGCATGAAGCAACAATCCCAGATATTCTGTAAATTTTAACCTACTGCATTATTCATAAATGTATAATTTATCGAGTATTTTTCTTATGCTATGTTCCCCGGTTGAACCCTTAATATTGGTATGACATGAGAATTAATGTTCACTCGCAGCTGAGTAGCATGAATTTCCCGAAGTATCAAGATTAAGGTCTGCATGAAATTACTCAATCATAAGACGCGCTAACTGCTCTCTGAGAATAAAAGAATTTTGTGTTAACACACAGAATTTATCAAATTTGATCAATTTTGTGATAGCTCACAAGATTCAAATTTTGGCATAATTAATTTGCAAATTTAGGCTTTTTACGCCCTGCGCAATATCTCGAACCCTATTGGTCGAGACCGGACCTAGGTAAGCTAGGAAATTAATTCGCCATGGACCAATAGGAGCAAAATCCTTTCAAAGGAAGAAAACAAGAAGTAAAAGAGGAGCTGCGGAAAAAAGAAACAACAGCTAGGAGGTGCGGCCACGCCACTTGGCCGGCTAGTTCGCCCCAACAGGCGCCGCCCGTGGCTGGCCGGCCATGCCCCATAAAATTGCTTGCCAGCCCTCTTTCCTATCGACCAATCAGATCGCTTTAAACCCGCCACACGCACTTTTAAATAAAGTTGGAAGTTGGTTGGTTGATGCGCCTAATTCCTTAAGGAATCTAGTCTAGACTGCCCATGTCAGTCTCAAAAAACGATCACGGCCGTACGTTTTTGCCACTCGATTTACCAATCTTAGCCGCCTCCTAACGTGGCCGGACAAGTGCCACCGTGCACACCGGCGGGCCCACTAATGTCTTGGCAATTCGAAATCCTTTCAACTCGCAAGCGGAGCCACCAAACGTTTACCCAAAGTAAGTTGGCCACACGAGCTACAAAACTCTAATTTTATTAAGCAGCATTACATTACTGCCGCAAAACGATCCTGGACGCCCAACTTCGCTAGCCGAATTGACCGGCCTGGATTTAATCTCGATCAATAGGCAAGGTCCAAATATGCTCACTAGCGACCTGGCTACAGTGCTGGCTAGCCGAACAGCTCACAACACGCGGCCAGCACCAAAAAACGCTAGCCCAAAATAGGTTGGCCACACGGCTTTTTTAAACGTAAATTAAATCAACGACAACCATTAACTGCCGCAAATCATCTCGACCGCCCAACTTCGCCGGACGAATCGGCCGGCCAAAGCCCTATTCTAGGCGCCAAACAAGATATGGTCATGATCACCGGCCACCCATCTTCCATGAGGATCAATCGTCCCAGCTGCGGCCGCCCCAATGACTCATAAACGCCCGCCCAAAGATGGCTGGCCACACTCCTTATAAAAGTCTTAAATAAATTAGCGGCAACCAATAATCGCCGCAAATCATCTCAGCCATCCAATTTGGCTAGCCAATTTAACCGGTTTAGATTTAACTTGGACAGACCAATAAGATGTCAAAATGGCTACCATCCATCACTCTCCTATAAAGACCGACCGGCCTACCCTTGGCACGCATGAATGGCTCCTGGAAGCTTCCCGAAAATGGCCGGTTGTGCTCCTTTTATGACATTAAGCTCCGCGACTGATTTAAGCGAGCTTTATACAACGATGCTTTATGAGCATCAATTATTTTGAGCTGCTTGCTTAAAAGCGATGCTTTACATGCATTGAATACATCGATATTTTATAAATATCGGTTTTACAAATAACTTAGTTATTTAAACTAATAACATTACATACTATTCTTTGCGGCAAGTCTCATGACTTGGCTCGTCACAACATGACTACCTTCCACCTAGCTTGCGCGTGATTGGTCAGAATAATTAGGCAAGGCCCACTTGCTACATATTTTCTATAAAATACTCGAGACATCAAACATGTCACGAACTGAGGGATGTTCATCAGGGTATTGGTCTGGCGGTTTACAGCATGCGGCGTGCAACACGCCCATTATGAAAAAGTGTCAGGAAAAGGCAGACAGTTAGTGGAAGCTGAGAAGTAGTGGGTGTAAACTGACCCATCTTCCCTCATAGTAAGACGTGGTTTTCAACATTTTTAGACGATCCCATTTTCTCCATCACTCAACTACTCCCATTTCCTATGAGATCAGGGTGCGTGCAACTATGACTATATAAATAGGTTTTCAACCTATTTCAACCAACAATAGAGTTTTGGTTAACAACAAAAATATCCAGGAAAACCCCAAGGACTAATAGATTACATTCCGCAAGCCAGTTCCATATTCTGATACAAGTCATAAAATAGCCACACCGTCAGAGTCAACCATTCTGATCTCAACACCTTCTTTGCTTCCCTCCCTAAGATCAACCCTTCTCTTTCACTTTGTGACCGAAGCAAGACTGGAACGGCCATTTCTTGGTTTATGCCAGGATTGTACAGATTGATCTCTCTAATCTAAAGTACTCCCGTGCAGTGCATTTGTTTAGGGTTTGAATTCGTTTCTCATCAACGCACCCAAATTTACCAAAATCAGTAGAATCAGTTTTTACCCCAAAACAAGAGGTAGTCTAGGGAAAAAAAAATCCCGGCCCCTTTCTCTGATTCCTTAGGTGATATTTTCTTACTAGCCCTTTGTCATGCAGATCTTCAGGAGCAGATAGTTGGTCTGAATGCCAAGGTTCGCAATTTTTCTGGGCAGCTTGAGGAGAAGGATAATCTTCTGATCAGCATAAAGCCAGTAGGTCCGCCAATTTTCGTGTTGCTACTTTGGATGGGGATAACCTTCGCCTGAGGAACTCTCTCTCTGAGCAACGCCTTTGGGTTGCGCAGGATTTGGAGGCTCGTAACAATGAACTGAAGTTATTTTATGAAGAGGCATCCAAAAAGCAGATCAATGATGCCTTCAAGCAGGAAGAAAGATAAGTTCCCGGGGTTCGCTTTCCCCGTCTCTAGTTCCTTTGACGTTGATATCTTTGTTTCGATCATCTTTTCTTTATTTGCACGTAGGTAGGATTTCCCGTTTTGCAGATTTGTAACTCCTTTGCGGAGGTGTTCCTTCGACGGAGGTGTGTTCTCCCCTCTTTAGTTTGTAATTTGTGTTTGTTTCCTCAGCTACTTGGTTGTTTCTTCGGACATACTTTTGTGTTGTAATTTCCAGTTATTGTAATGGAAAATTTTCTTTCAGTTATGAGCGTTTCGTTCTTTTATTATGTAAATTATATACATGTGTGAATGCTTAGAAGCGTATTGTATTTGTCGCTGAAGCCGTTTTTATCCTTTGTTTGGAACTTTCAATATCCTACTAAGCTATCCTTTGGCAAGAAGGTAGTTGGTGGTGTGGTTCCGATGGGTGGTGTAATATATTCATTATAAACCGCCCCATGTTCAACCCGAAGGCTTCTTTGCTTCGATAGGGGTATCTCTTTAGTAGATATATTATACTGCACTTATGCCCCTTCCTACGGATTATAGTCCTGGGGATCCAAGATGAAACTTACGCATTATGTCTTTCCCCTACCCTTATATTGCCATGAATGGCAAAGGGCGTATATTAATCTTTCATTATTTATGTACATAGATCTCTTAGGTTAGATTGCCCTAAGGATGTAATGAGACTTGTGTTGAAGTTAAGAAAATGCATTACCATTGACTTGTGAGGATTCATGAGCCTCATTCCAGAGATAGAAACATAGTAAGCGGATACGCGTACCCTTCTTCTCCTGGTTTTCTACGGGTAGTACTTTTTCAAGTAAATTGCATTCTAAGGGTATTGCAGTACTTCTCCTTCCACCGTTTGTAGATAGTATGTCCCTTTCCAGCAATATCGTGGATGATGTAAGGCCCGTCCCACACAGGTGCAATTTTCCCCATTCTTTTTTCTTTTGGAAAGGTAGGATTTGTCGGAGGACATATTCTTCGACGACAACGTTTCATGGGATAACCTTCTTTTTGTATTCTCTGGCTTATATTCGTTGGTAGTTCACCATTCTTTGTAGTGCTACCTCTCTACTTTCCTCCAGATCATTAATTTTTACCAACATCAAATCAGTTGTGAGGTTCTTCTCCCAAACCTATGTTTTAGTGGTAGGTAGGATGATCTCAGTTGGGAGCACGGCTTCGGCCCCGTAGGTGAGTAAGAAATGGGTTTTTCCCGTAGCTGATCTTTGGGTTGTTCTATATGCCCAAAGGGTGTTGTGTAGTTGTTGGCACCTGTTAGAGCACTGCTCGGTCGAACTCGCAAGTGTTGCTATCTCAAGCTTGTTTGACAAGTTTAGTTGCCAAAACTATAAGTCTTGATTTCTAGTCTACTTATAGCTAAGTCTGAGACTAGGATAGAAAGTGTAGTTGAGCTCTAGACTCCACGGCGTTCATCATACAAAGACGAAAAACTACTCAAGGAACTGGTGGAAGTTCATCGACTAAAAGGTATGTGGAAACTTGAACTTATCTATCACTCAAAAGTCTATCTACTCTATCTCCTATCTTGAGACAAAAGTCGTATTGCTATATATACTTCGATTATACACATTTGCTATTTCGAGCCGAGTTTATCTCGCTTATCTATTTCTCGAAATATGTGTTAGTAAGCTTTCGCTTTGGCCAAGTTCATCTTTACAAGTGACGAAAGTCATGTTGATTATTTCAATATCTTGAAAATTGCTTTGATGAAAAATAGTGTGTGAATAACCTCTATTTAACATCCTCTAAGAATGTTTCAATGATTGAAATGAGAGTTTAGAATATATAACCTTGAATGGATATAAACATTGTATGTGAACTCATACTTGTGTAAGTCAAAAATCCTTGAACCAAAGTATGCGTACTTTGCTGCTCAGGATAACCGGAACTAAAGTCCGCTTTCATGTACGCGTACTGCCGGAAGTTTACGTCCCGTGAATTCTGCTGGAGTTTGTGAACTGAAAACAAACTTAATCCGGGTACTTAAGTATGCGTACCGGTATGAGTACTTGAGTGGGTTATTTTCTAAAAACGGTTTATTCATGAACTTAAACTTATATAAACTAAGGAATGGATATTTGCAAACCGTGGCTATAAAGTTCATGAATCGATTCAAGTGAATCAAAATCGTTTTTGCTTCGATTGTGTCTTGTATACTTCTATGAGATCTAACCAATTGAACAACTCTCTAACTAGTTCTTTTGAGTCATTTGAACTAGTTATGGTGAAGATGAATAAGGTTGATATGAAAGTGCTCATATGGCTAACCATTTGGTTAACTACTGTTGAACCAACTAGGTGTACACGTTTAGGTACGGTTACACAAACATATCTAACGGTGAATATTTAATGCTTTGTTACCAAGGTAACTTAGATTGCAAACCCTAATTTGGAGACTATATAAAGGAGAACTATAACAACTGGGAAACCTAATCCCCACACCTCCTATGTGATACTAGTTGTATAAGCTAGAGTAGATTCTCCTTTAACCTTAGGTTTCTACCGAGACCTTGTAGGTTAACGACTTAAAGACTTCATTGGGATTGTGAAGCCAGACCCAACTATTTTCTCTGTAGTTGCGTTATCTGATCTTGTTGTTTCTATCGTATTTGAGTACAATCGTAAGATTGGCTTGAGATTAATTTCTCCAATAGGCAAGATAGAAAATTAGTCACAAACATCTTTGTCTCATCATTTGTGATTCCGCAATATCTTGTTTCGCTAGTCGATTAAGATTATTGTGAGGTGATTGATAATTCTAGGCTGTTCTTCGGGAATATAAGTCCGGGTTATCGATTGGTTCCTGTTCACCTTGATTTATCAAAAGATAGAACAAAACTTGTAGGTATTTCCGTGGTAGACAGATTTATCTATTCCTGTAGACTTTTCTGTGTGATACAGATTTGTTTATTAAAGTCTTCGAATTTGGGTCGTAGCAACTCTTAGTTGTGGGTGAGATCAGCTAAGGGAATCAAGTGCGTAGTATCATGTTGGGATCAGAGACGTAAGGAGCAAAAATGTACCTTGGATCAGTGTGAAATTGATTGGGCTTCAACTACAGTCCAGACCGAAGTTAGTTTGTAGTAGGCTAGTGTCTGTAGCGGCTTAATACAGTGTGTGTTCAATCTGGACTAGGTCCCGAGGTTTTTCTGCATTTGCGGTTTCCTCGTTAACAAAACTTATGGTGTCTGTGTTATTTCTTTTCCGCATTATATTTTGTTATATAATTGAAATATCACAGGTTGTGCGTTAAATCGATCAATTGGTAAATCCAACCTTTGGTTGTTGATTGAAATTGATTGATACTTGAATATCGGTCTTTGGTACCGTTCAAGTTAATTTCTCTTGTATTCAATTAGACTCGAAGATTTCTATTTGCTTGAGTAAGTATTGAATCGATAAATTGAGATATAACTCCTTGATATACTTTTTATTAAGATTGAGTCTGACTGTCTAGTTGATTCTCTTAAAAGTATATTGGAGTTAGTCCATATAGATTGCTAAGCGAATTATTGGGTGAGGTTATTGTACCCCCACTTTTTCAATTGGTGTCAGAGCAGGCAAACACGTTTAAAGACCTCATAAGTCTGTGTTTGTAGCGATCTAAATTTATGGATAATAATCTCTTTGATAACGCAACACCAAATCAGAGTTCCCCTGAGATGTTTCAAAATTCCGAGACATCTAAGGATCCTCCTGTTTCTGTCTCTATGTCTGAATTTGCTTTCAACTGGGAAAAGTGTCTTGATGAACAGTTGGATGAACTTTCAGATGAGAGTGATTCAGAAGAAGGACAAACGGTTGATGAGGAAGTCTCTCAATACATTAAGCTTTTTGACCACGCTTTGAAAGAAAAGAAGTCAACAACTTGCTTGAGTAAATACTTGGGACCTCTCTGTCAAGAAAATAGAAAGATGAGAAAACTCTTTAAAGGGTATGATTGTGGATATAAAATTTTACAATTTACCGTTAAAGATCGAGAAGAAGATTTATGCTCAAAAAGGTCTGAATGTGATAATCTCCTTCGAAATCTCTTTGTGTTGAAAGAAAGACTTGCGGAATCTGAAGCAAGATATGTCTCTCAACAAAAATGTTTTAATGACAAAGAACTCAGTCTTCTTTCCAGAGAAAAATCTTTGGAGACTGATCTCGCTGATGCCCGCAATAAGGCAAATTCACTAGAGGAGAATCTGAAAAGATTCAATTCTAGCTCTACAAAATTGACTTCTATGCTTGGAGCATGTAAAGAACATCGTGATACACATGGTCTGGGCTATAAGGGAATAGATGCTCCAAGTTTTGGTAAAATCAATTTTGTTCATGCTATTGACAACTCTTCATGTGAAAAAACTTCTCCAGCAGTCGACGATCTTAGGAACAAGGATTGTACTCCTTCAAACTTTGCTCGCATGAGAACAGTCAAGAAAAATTCCTTTAACTGCTATTATTAAGGAAATAAAGGGCATCTTGAACGAAGATGTCGTTTTCGACTGAGGAATGAGAAACTTCACAACATTCTTGCATGGATGTCTAAGAAGTAATCAAACCAGTCTCTCATATTGCTGGAGTAAAAGGCAGTGTCTGCAATCAAGAGAAATACTGTGATGAGTCATTTCTAGATTATGATTTTAAGACAAAAAATGCCTACAATTGTAGAAGGAAGAATGTCAGGTGGAGAACTGACTTCTCAAATTACTATGAAAAGAGAAAAAAACATAGGAGAAAGAAAGAAAAGTCAAATTCCCTTTCTCTCTCTAAAAATGACTGTAAACCCGAGGTGTCTGCTCCTGATTTCATTCATATCAATAATCGAGTCTCAGAGCTCAAGATAAGCATTAATAGACTCAAACGGAACATCAAAAAAAGCAAGGAAAGCAGCAGGTCCATGTATTCCTTACCCCCCTCTGGTTAAATCTCTTTCAACTAATCCTAATGATTTTTATGAAAATCTTCATAAAGGAAAGAGAGAAGAAGTCAATATTGTTGACGAGCAAAATGCTCATCAAAATACAACATGACTACTCAGTGTAGCATCCTTCTTGTAGTATGGAAGGATGCTCATAATTCTCAAAAAGCCATTGTGTCTTGAGAAAGTAGTTGTTGTTATATTTCGTGTTTTTTTCAAAACGATGATCATTAAAACTGTTGAGCCTTGCTCAAGTACTTTACATGATGTATTTTTTTAATCATTTTCTCTTGAGAATATTTCCTTGGTTAATTGTCTTGTTCAACAATTCCTTTTGTTCCTTGGAACAAAGAATGTCATCTTTTGTTTAGATTGATTCTTGAGTTTTTCAAGACTTCCTCTAAATTTAGCTCCATTTTTATCCTGGTCACGTACCACGGTTGTTACCATGAGTGCACGTACATCTGACCCACACGGAACATATACGAGTAACCCTAGGGTTTCCTATGACACACTCATATATATATATATATCATGCTCTTTTTGATACATATACGTTCCGTAACGTGAAAAAAGGTACTCCTATTTTCACAATGGATGGATTTTACAAAGAAGATAATGTTGAGAAAAGCAAGACTATCGAGTTTCACGAGAACCCTGTTTTCATAACCTGCTATCATGTTGTTGATCATGAAAACAAACTACCAGTTCAGACGTCATCACAACTGGTAGGAAATCTTCTTCGAGATTTTGAGGTCGTACGTGAACAACTTAGAATTACAACAAGGAATCTTGATTTTCTGAAAAACGAACTGAAGAAAGCAAGTGATGAGCTCGTCCATGTTCAATCTCTGGTTGCTGGCCATGTTTAATGTTTTTCAAATCATGTTCTCTAAGAGTTGTGTGTTTTGTCTAGGAAACTTCTTATGATAATTTTATTCTTGTGATTTTTTACGAAGAATAACTAGAGTTTGGAATAGCCATTATTGTGATTACACATAGCTATGTCCAACGTTTTTCATCTTCAATGATTTTAGATTTATTTATTTAAATTCTAAAGTTTGTTTGGAAGATGATTTTGCAGTATTAATCTTTATGATTTTATATATTGCAACTTGTTATGGGATATGTGTGTTTGAGTCCGTGAACTATGATTGTCCCATACGTGGTCAAAAGTTAAGTACTTTGTATGTCGATATGCAAGTATTGATAAAAGATTGAATGAACTTTTGACAAACAAAAGTTAAGCCTTTTATGTCATTATGCAAATATTGATGGAAGAAAGGATGAGCTTTTGTTTACGAAGATTAAGTCTATTGTATGTCATTATGAAAATAGTGATGGAAGATAGAATGAATCTTTATTTATTCCGCAGTATTGATCTTCCATGATCCATATTTTTATGTATATACTGTGAGGCTCCGTAAGTTCTCTTATGTTGAGCATTTCCGATTAAATTAATCATGGGTTCTCTTGTGGTTAATTTAATTGAGCATTTTGGATACAAATTCATATTCTTATGTAATTTGTTGTTATCCAAAGAAATCCTTCTTTTCTTGTGAAAGTAAGGTCGCTCTTGTTGTTCTTTCGGGAATGACATTTTATAGGGGAGAGTTCTTAATTGAACTTGTGCTTAATTGCCAAATCTTTGTGGGGAGTGCGACTGTGGAATATTATAGGGGTTATCTTGTATCTTTATAAACTCCTTGATGAATGCATTTAGTTTCAGCTATATGATTGCATCTAAAAAGTTGATATGTGCTTTCTTTTGGTCATGAAATGTCTCTGGAAATTTCATTAAGATCCCACTAGTTTTCGTACCTTTGCCAATTTTATTGACAAAAAGGGGGAGAATTAATGTGTAGTTCACGTTACAAATACATATGGTTTTCAGATCATTATATAAGGGTGAGTGGTTTCCAGGTGAGATGGAGTATTGACTAAGGGGGAGTGATATATATAACCATAGTGTTGTTGTCGAAGTTGTGATACAAATGAACTTTGATGCTGTGTAATGATACTATGACACTTTGTAACAATGATTGAGAGCTTTTGTTTTCTCATTGTTATGGCTACGGATTTTCAACAACGATGATGCTGAACTTACAACCTTTGGAATCATTGGAGTACTTGGAAGTGACGAAGATTTCGAGTAATGTTGAAGAACCAAAGAGATCATGCATGTGGAAGAGAAGCTGCAAAGTTTATTTATTTTGTATTCCATATGTATTGATAGTTTTGTCACTAAAATTGATAAAGGGGGAGATTGTTAGAGCACTGCTCGGTCGAACTCTCAAGCGTTGCTATCTAAAACTTGTTTGTCAAGTTTAGTTGCCAAAACTATAAGTTTTTATTTCTAGTCTACTTATAGCTAAGTCTCAGACTAGGATAGAAAGTTTAATTGAGCTCTAGACTCCACGACGTTCATCATACAAAGACGAAGAACTACTCAAGGAACTTGGAACTTCATCGACTAAAAGGTATGTGGAGACTTGAACTTATCTATCGCTCAAAAGTCTATCTACTCTATCTCCTATCTTGAGACAAAAGTCGTATTGCTATATAGACTTCGATTATACACATTTGCTATTTCGAGCCGAGTTTATCTCGCTTATCTATTTCTTGAAATATGTGTTGGTAAGCTTTTACTTTGGCCAAGTTCATCTTTACAAGTGACGAAAGTCATGTTGATTATTTCAATATATTGAAAATTGCTTTGATGAAAAATAGTATGTGAATAACCTCTATTTAACAACCTCTAAGAATGTTTCAATAATTGAAATGAGAGTTTAGAATATATAACCTTGAATGGATATAAACATTGTATGTGAACTCTTACTTGTGTAAGTCAAAAATCCTTGAACCAAAGTATGCGTACATTGCTGCTCAGGATAACCGGAACTAAAGTCCCCGTACTGTCGGAAGTTCACGTCCCGTGAATTTCTGCTGGAGTTTATGAACTGAAAACAAACTCAATCCGTGTACTTAATTATGCATACCGGTATGCGTACTTGAGTGGGTTATTTTCTAAAAACGGTTTATTTATGAACTTAAACTTATATAAACTAAGGAATGCATATTTCCAAACCGTGGCTATAAAGTTCATTAATCGATTCGAGTGAATCAAAATCGTTTTTGCTTCGATTGTGTCTTGTATGCTTCTATGAGATCTAAGCAATTGAACAACTCTCTAACTAGTTCTTTTGAGTCATTTGAACTAGTTATGGTGAAGATGAATAAGGTTGATATGAAAGTTCTCATATGGCTAACCATTTGGTTAACTACTGTTGAACCAACTAGGTGTACACGTTTAGGTACGGTTACACAAACCGAAATGAACGTGCATTTCATTTGTGTATAACAAGCTAAGTTCGATCTAACGGTTGAAAGATATTAGCTGTAATCTAATCAGGTTTTCATCTAACGGTGAATATTGAATGCTTTGTTACCATGGTAACTTAGATTGCAAACCATGATTTTGAGACTATATAAAGGATAACTCTAGCAACTGGGAAACCTAATCCCCACACCTCATGTGTGATACTAGTTGTATAAGCTAGAGTAGATTCTCCTTTAACCTTAGGTTTCTACCGAGACCCTGTAGGTTAACGACTTAAAGACTTCATTGGGATTGTGAAGCCAGACCCAACTATTTTCTCTGTAGTTGCGTTATCTGATCTTGATGTTTCTATCGTATTTGAGTACAATCGTAAGATTGGCTTGAGATTAATTTCTCCGATAGGAAAGATAGAAAACTAGTCACAAACATCTTCATCTCATCATTTGTGATTCCGCAATATCTTGTTTTTCTAGTCGATTAAGATTATTGTGAGGTGATTGATTATTCTAGGTTGTTCTTCGGGAATCTAAGTCCGGGTTATCGATTGGTTCCTGTTCACCCTGATTTATCAAAAGACGGAACAAAACTTATAGGTATTTCTGTGGGAGACAGATTTGTATATTCCTGTAGACTTTTCCGTGTGATACATATTTTGTTATTAAAGTCTTTGACTTTGGGTCGTAGCAACTCTTAGTTGTGGGTGAGATCAGCTAAGGGAATCAAGTGCGTAGTATCCTGCTGGGATCAGAGACGTAAGGAGCGCAACTATACCTTGTATCAGTGTGAGATTGATTGGGGTTCGACTACAGTCCATACCGAAGTTAGTTTGTAGTAGGCTAGTGTCTGTAGCGGCTTAATACAGTGTGTGTTCAATTTGGACTAGGTCCCAAGGTTTTTCTTCATTTGCGGTTTCCTCGTTATCAAAACTTCTGGTGTCTGTGTTATTTCTTTTCCGCATTATATTTTGTTATATAATTGAAATATCACAGGTTGTGCGTTAAATCGATCAATTGGTAAATCCAACCTTTGGTTGTTGATTGAAATTGATTGATACTTGAATATTGGTCTTTGGTACCATTCAAGTTAATTTCTCTTGTATTCAATTAGACTTGCAGATTTCTATTTGCTTGAGTAAGTATTGAATCGAGAAATTGAGATATAACTCCTTGATATACTTTTTATTAAGATTGAGTCTGACTTTCTAGTTGATTTTCTTAAAAGTATATTGGAGTTAGTCCATACAGATTGCTAAGTGAATTATTGGGTGAGGTTGTTGTACCCCCATTTTTTCAGCACCATCTACCCTTGTGTTCTTCTAGATTTTTCTTGAGGTTCATTGTTATCGTCTTGTTTGTTGCCTTTCGCTTGCCCATTGCTCTGAGGATATATTGGTGTAGATTTATTCTTTTCTATATTGAAAGCGTACAATAACATGTCGATGTTCTTTCCTTGTAGTTTATTTCCATTGTCAGAGACTATGGCCTCAGGCATTCCAAACCTACATACGATCTTCTCAGATAAAAACTTGAAGACATCTTTGTCACGAATGTGGGCTAGTGGTGCAGCCTCTACCCACTTTGTGAAGTAGTCTGTAGCTACGATTAGGAACCTTCTTTTTTGTGTACCTTCTACCAAGGGTCCTACTATATCTACTCCCCATTGGACGAAAGGCCATGGGCTTACTACTGAACTGAGCTCCGAGGAAGGAGCCCATATCTTTTTTTGCGAAGCGATGGAATTTTTCACAATGCTTTGCTAAATGTAGCGAGTCTTCATCCATGTAAGGACAGAAATAGCCCTGCATCTTCGCTTTTACTGCCAAGGAGCATTTGTCACTGTGGTTTCCTTCATCCCCATAATGGATCTCTGTTAAAATCCTCTCCCCTTTTGCTCGTGACATGCATCATAATAGAGGTCTAGAAAGGATATCTTATATAGAATTCCATCGCATAATTTGTAGGTGGAAGCTTTTGACATGATTTTTATGGTATCCTTGTTGTTCAAAGGTAGGATGCATTCGTCGAGATATTAATATATTGGGAGTCTACAATCATCCTCTAATGCGTTGTCCTCACCTGCTAGGGACGTAGGTCCATGGTCTTTACGAGGTGTTCTTTCACCCCTGACTGCCAAAGCTGTAGCTTGTTCCTCTGTTGATCCTGTTTTTCTAATAGAAGGTTCGTATATCCTACCAATTTTTACTGCATCGGTTTTCTTATCCCGCATTATCGAAGATATGTAAGATAAGGCATCCGCGAGGCGGTTGTCTTTTCTACACAAGTGTCTAAATATAACCTTTGGGGTGGTTTGCATGTTCCTTGGCAAGATGCAGATATGCCATCAAAGCTGGGTCCAACGTTTGGTATTTGAGTTCAATTTGACGTATAACTGTTGATGGTGGTTTTTAGTACGGGGCTAAGATTGTAAAACCCTGTATTTAATGTACCGTCATTCTGCAAAGAGACGGAGCCATTTGAAGTAATGAGTGCCCAGCCTTTTTACTTACGCATATATTGAGCAATTCAGTATATTTACATGAAATTTATCCAGAATAGTGCATGTAGCAACAATCCCAAATATTCTGTAAATTTCAACATCCCGCCTGTATTATTCATTAATGCAAGGCTCATTGAATACTTTCATGTGCTATGTTCCCCGGCTGAACCCTTAATATTGATATGACATGACAATTAGTGTTCACTCGCAGCTGAGTAGCATGAATTTCCCGAAGTATCAAGATTAAGGTCTGCATGAAAGTACTCAGTCGGAAAGCATGCTGCTCTCAGATAATAAAATTTAAAGAACTCTGTGTCAACATACAGAACTCACCGAATTTAATCAATTTTTCGATAATTCAAAAGTTTCAAATATTAACCTAATTAATTTGCAAAAATTAGGTTTTTTGCTCCTGCGCAATATCTCGGACCCTGTTGGTCGAAACTAAACCTAGGCAAGCTAGGCAATTGATCCGCCATGGACTAGTAGGAGCAAAGTCCTACCAAAAATCAAAAAACAAAAAATAAAAGAGGAGCCGTGGAAAATAGGAGCAGCAATAAGAGGAGGCGTGGCCATGCCACATGGCCGGCCAGTTCACCCTAGAGGGCGCCACCTGCAGATGGCCACGCCCCCATGCTACTCTTGCCGGACCTCTTTCCCATCGACCAATCAGGTCACTCTAAATGCGCCGCACACACTTGGAGTGTGGCCGGGCCCATGCTGCTTGCCGGCCCCCTTTCCTATCGACCAATCAGGTCGCTTTAAACCCGTCACACGCATTAAATAAATCCAAACTGCGCTAACACCCAGTGGCCGTCGTGTCAACATGTCCGACATTCCAATTAGCTAATCAACCTGCCAAATCACACCGGCATGCTAATTGGCAAGCCATGCTATTCCAACGAGCTGTGGCCATGATCAACGGCCACCCCCTTTTCCACAACGAGTTGTGGCCATGATCAACGTCCACCCCCTTTTCCATAACGATATGTGGCCATGATAAATGGCCACCCCTCTTCCATAAGGAACAATCGGCCACGCCGCGGCCTACCCATATGGCTTCTAAACGATCACCCAAAGATCGGACGAACAACTGGGAGCATTTGGTAAACAATTTTAGTATGAGCTACATTCCAAAAGTTTTGTATGGATGTCTAGCATAACATACTAAAAAATCTCATCAATTGGATTAACGAGCTAAAATATACAACTTAAAAGACGAGCTAAGTCATGGCTGAAAACTGACAGAATTCCTACTGAATTACTCCTGAGTTTTTACTGTCGGGCTATTTTTACATCCTAAACGAGATCAAAACCTAAATATTACTGAGTGGGACGATAGGAAATTATTTTCTGATAAGAATGGAGGGGCGGATCGTCAAAATCCGAGTTCGTATGAGAATTCTACAGCAGTTTTAGTGAGGGTCTCACATCTGAATTTTCTGATCTGATTACGAAATTTCATGAATTAGCACAAATTTATGCAAATCATCTCAGCCATCCAACTTAACTGGTTTAGATTTAATTTGGTCTAACCAATAGGATGTCAAAATGGATACCATCTACCATTCTCCTATAGGGACCGATCACCACATCTTTAATGTACATAGATAGCTTCTGGCAGCTACTCACACATGACCACCCACCACCTAGCTTGCACGTGATTGGTCAGAATAACTAGGTCTTGCAAACAAGACCCATTCAGCAGCCTGCTGCATATTTTCCACGAAAATACTCGAGACATCAAACATGTCACAAGCTGGGGAATGTTCATCAGGGTATTGGTCTGGCGGTCTACAGCGTGCGGCGTGCAACACGCCTATTACAAGAAAGTGTCAGGAAAGGCGGGAAGTTAGTGATTATAGATAAGTAGTGGGACGAAACCACCCGGTCTTCCCCTCATAGTGGAGACGTGGTTTTCACCATCCTGCACGATCCCACTCCTCCATCACTCAACTATTCCCAGTTCCTATGAGATCAGGGTGCGTGCAATTATGACTGATATAAATAGGTTTTCAACCTATTTCAACCAACGACACAGTTTTGGTTATCAACACAAGTATCCAGAAAACACCAAGAACTGATAGCTTACATTCTGCAAGCCAGATCCATATTCTTATACAAGTCATAAAACAGCCACACCTTCAAAATTCAATATTTTTGATCTCAACACCTTCTTCGCTTCCCTCCCTAAGATCAACCCTTCTCCTTCACTTTGTAACCGAAGTAAGACTGGAACGACCATTTCTTGGTTTAGGCCAGGATTGTACAGATTGATCTCTCGAATCTAAAGTACTCCTGTGCAGTGCATTTGTTTAGGGTTTGAATTCGTTTCTCATCAACACACCCAAATTTACCAAAATTAGCAGAATCGGTTTTTACCCCAAAACAATAACCAAATGAGAGTCACTTGTCAGACATATGTCCGTTAGTCCTAGTTCTGTTGCGAGTCGTAAAGCATGTATAACAACTTCGTATTCCGCGATATTATCGGTATACTCTTCGAATTCCAATCTGAATGCATAAATCAATTTTCCCCCTATAGGTGTGGTGATGACTACACCTATTCCGGCACCTTCTTTGTTAGAAGATTCATCTACGAATATTTCCCTCCTTAGTAGGTTCTGAGGGTCCAAAATATCCTTAGGGTCCTCCTGATCTTCTTTCATCCGGGAATATTGTCTACTTCTTCCTCGTCTTTCAGAGGTAGATCAACTAAAAAATATGATAACACTTGAGACTTCTCTGCCGATCTTGTTTCAAATATGATTTGGAATTGCTTGATGTGAGTATTCCACTTGGCCACTCTTCCTACTCTTTCGGTGCTATCCAGAACTTGGCCAATTTGAGCATTAGTTAAGACTCGTATTGTATGTGCGTCAAAATAGGTCCGCAACTTTTACGTAGCGAACACCAAAACGTAGAGAATCTGTTATATCTTGGTATTGTTATTCTCGGCTGGACTAAGGGATTTGCTGATGTGGTAAATTAGTTTTTCTTCCCGACTCTGCATTCGTACCAATACTGCGCTGATAACATTTCTAGTAGCGGAAACGTAAAGGGTTAACACCTCAATTGGTTTTTGGAGGATGGGTATGGATGCCAAGTACTCTTTTATGTTTTGGAAATCCTGCTCACATTCGATGGTCCACATGAAACAACTGCCCTTTGTTGATGGGGAAAAATGATTTTATGGTTTTTCAGGAAGTGAAGAGATGACTGTGCGGATGGAGGCTCCTCAACCGAGCAAACTACCTAACCTCAAACAGATGCACTGCATGGGAGTGCTTTGAGTTCGAGAGATCAATCTTTAGGACTCCGTCCTAAACCAAGAAATGGTCGTTCCAGAGTCAATTTGGTCACAAAGAGGGAAGAGGGTTGATCTGTAGGAGGGAAGCTAAGAAGTGTGTGAGATCAATGTTGATCAAGGATTGTGAATGTGTTGTGGGTTTCTGCAAATGAACTGCTAGGTTTGAATAAGTTTGAATTCTGCTCTGTTGAGAGTGATTGTTCAGATGAGAATTTATGTGTAATTCCCGTGTATATCTGTTCTTGCTAATCATGAATTCAGAGAACTTATTTATATTGCTAGAACGTGGACACATTGATCTCCAGTAAGTGTGACGGTTGTTTGAGTGAAAGAGTGAGAAATTGGGAGATCGTGGTTTAACCAGTTCCATGTCGTGCGGAGACTGGGTTGATCGTCCAACCACTACTTTGCTAACTTCCTCAACCGCTTGCACGACTTACTCACATTTCTCATCGTGGATGAACACACGTGCCGTAGGACGCCAAACCAAAACCCTATGTTAGAGCATAGCTCGGTTAAACCCACCAAGCGTTGGTATGTCAAGTTTGGTTGTCATATTTTAGTGAATCAAAACTCATTTAAAGAGTCGCTTGATTATATACTAGAGTAAACTTCGTATAGGTTATCTTGAAAGTGTTAGGATATGAGACTTACAAGTATTACATGAAGACTTGAAGAATGTGAAGAAGTATGGAGCTACAATGACAACATCATCCTTCCTCTTGAGGTTAGTAATATTTGACTTGATCTGTTTCATTCCCTAACGTATCTTTCAAGTCGTGCATATTGAAAACA
>JAJJMB010006998.1:2058126-2080219 GCA_023531105.1 Papaver atlanticum | reverse complement strand
CGCTCGGTTTAAAGACTTCTTTGGGATTGAGAAGCTCTATTAGTACCATTGGTGGGAAACTAGATAATTGAAGTTTATTTTAGTTTTCCATTGATTTGATTGACTAACGGTTGTTGAACTTTGATTGCACCTTGTTTGTTTATGCTTGAGAATTCTCTCCTCTGATATAAGATTCACTCAAACTAGATCGAAGTTTCGACAGGGATCTTTAGACTGTTTGTAGATTTAAAGACGTCTTGTGATAATCCAACGTTAACAAACTCCATTCTGTGTGTGATTGATCACAAGAGATTCAAGTTGATTGTGTGCAGGTGCTGATTGAAGATCAAAGAAGATTTGAAGACAAGAAGAATTTTTGGGTTCATAATCTTTGGTGTGCACAATACTTTTTTCAGCTAGAAAGGGGTCCAACTATAATCGGTTTATCTTTGTGATAGATTGGATTGATCAGTTAAGTAGATCGGCATCAATACACTTCTTTGTGATTAATAGTATTGATTGCATAGTCTAACAATTACTTCGGTAGTTGTTGAGAGATTGATCTAAGGGCCCGACAAAGGAGTTTATTGGTTAAACGGAAGATCCTTTGTAAAACTCATATCACGTTGTTTGAAAAGAGTTGTTACCGAAAAGATTTGTTGTTCCTTTACTGTTTGGAATACGAACCAAAGGAATTGTTCCTAGTGCGTGACTTACTTCAAGTTGGAGGCGCAAGGATACTGAGGAAACTAGGTGAACTATAGGTTTAGTTGCTTGGTCTCAACTATACGAAGTTGGTTTTATTTTGTATAGCGGCTTAATTCTAAGAGTATTCAATTCTGGACTAGGTCCCGGGGTTTTTCTGTATTTGCGGTTTCCTCGTTAACAAAATCTTGCTGTGTCATTTACTTTTATTTTCCGCAATTATAATTGTGTTTATTATAATTTAAAGTAAATCGCACAAACGTTAATTCCTATTTTACTTGATAGACAATCCCTAGAGTTTGGTTAAGTCCGAACCTATTATCAAGTAAACATACTTCGTTGTTGTATTGTCTCGATCTCGTATCCATAGACGATCACACAAAGTGTGAACCGATTAGTTGTATTGTCTCGACTCAGTCCATAGACAATCACTTTCGGAAAAGTACTTATAAGTGGAAAAGTTTTAGATTGAGGTATATTTGGGTACCCTTGTCTTTTCACCCTAATTAATATCCCCCCATGTGACGTGATTGATGTCTCACGAATGTGGAGTCTGCAAGGTAGACATATATTTGATCAGTAAGTCATTGACTTGATTAGACGATGAGTCTAAGTATGGTTCAGTCGAGCATGATTGCCGAATGCTCTAGGATTCATGGATTAAACATGTCTGCTAGGACGTATAGTTCTCAAATGAATGATGTTGATAATTGAAGCAACATGATAGTCTGAGCAAATATTACTTGTATGATGAATTGTTGAATATTGATAGTTGAATCAATATTCGAGCATTTGAGAAAATATTGCTCATTCGATGAATTACTGAATATTGATAGTTGAATCAATATTCGAGTATCTGAGCAAATATTGCTTATTCGATGGATTACTGAATATTGATAGTTGAATCAATATTCGAGCATTTGTGCAAATATTGCTCATTCGATGAATTACTGAATATTGATAGTTGAATCAATATTCTAGCATCTGAGCAAATATTGCTCATTTGATGAATTATTGGTAACATGACCAAATAAAATATTAATTAAAATATTGGTAACGGGACCGAATATTATATAATTAATCAATATGTTGATTGCTGGATCAACATAAAATTATTAGTGTTTGAAGTTGCTCAGAATCAAGATTTGCAGAGCATTCAGTTCGAAACCTTAATTTTGATCGATTGTTGATCAATTGATGATTTACTGAAAATAATCCACTGAGTGAAGGAGGGACCAGATACATGGGATGATGGACGACCATGTAGCGCCCAGGTGCTCGAGTGAGCATGTACCAAAGTCCTTTGTTGACCAGTTGGTGAAAGGATGATCAAATGTTGATTTAATTATTTATTAAAATAGTGCTCGTATGAGCGTTAGGTAATAAAACCTAATTATGGAGAGATGAGTACCGGCCAAGGGGTCATGGGACCGACCCTTGGTGGTCGTGGGACGAGCTGGTGGTCGATTCAGCAAATTCCAAGTTGGTTAGAGAGAGTTTGGACCCACTATGAGCTGTTGAGAGCTAATTAGGTAAAAGTTATGAAAGAGTGTGGGACCGGCTCCTTGCAAGCCTAAGGGACGACCTTGGTCGGTCAAGGTAACATGAACGTGTCACCATGCTACCCGTGTCTCAGTCCTGAGAGTTTTGGTATTTTCTGGTGCGCGTTTGAGCAATATTTTGGATTTTCAGAAGAGTTTGATCTTGACTGAAACTCTCAATTTCACTCAAATGAGCAAGTAGAACTTTGCTCGTGCGACCAATATTTTGAGAATATTAAAATAATGATATTTTAATTTTTGACGTGAGAAGCCTAGTCGGTCATGTGACCATTTGACTTTTTGGCTTTTTCATGGTTTGAGCAATATTTGAGAAAATATTGAAAAACTAGGGTTTTCGCTGAAACTATGGAGTTTCGTGAGATGAAGAAAATAATAATATGAGAAAATAAGGAATTGAAAGGTGTGGGACCGGACACGGCTAGGGCATGGCTGGACGGCTAGGTGTCACGGTCCCGTGACACCTTTCCCTATTTTTTACTATTTTTTCATCGTTTGATGGAAAGTATGGAGAAACCAAGAGTTTTGCTCAAACGAGGGAGTTTGCTCAAATGAAGGAGTCTTCATGAGATGAGGGAAATAATAAATTAACATAAAATAAAACGGAAGAGGGGGACCGGCAATGGCGGCATGACCGGCCGGCCGGTGGGTCCGGTCCCACGCCTCTTGTTTATTTTATTTAATATTATTTTCCTTCCTAATTGCATGGGTTCCTCGTTCGTTTATATTGTTGAATGCTCGTTCGTACGTTCGAGTGCTCGTTTGTGCATTATTTGCTGAGTAAACTCGCACCATTTTCGGGGCTTACTCGGTGATGGCCCAGATGCCCGATTGTTGAATATTTATTGTTAATCCATGAATTCAGCTGAGAATCAGTCATGAAACGGAGCAATAAAATTAATTGAGTATCTATTACTAATCCATAGAATTAAGGGAACGGAGTAATGAGATAAAATGGTTATCTATTACTAAAAAAGCGGGTGTCTAACAACCTCACCCAATATTTCGCTTAGCAATCTGTATGGACAAACTCCAATATACTTTCAAGAGAATCAACTAAACAGTTAGACTCAATCTTAAGAAAAGTATATCAAAGAGTTATATCTCAATTTCTCAATTCAATCCGCAATCAAACAAATAAGAATTTGCGAGCCTGATTGAATACAAGAGAAATAACTTGAACGGTACCAAAGACCAATGTTCAAGGATCAATCAATTTCCATCAACAACCAAAGGTTGGATTAACCAATTGATCAATTCAATGCACAACCTGTGATATTTCAATTATAAAACAAAATATAATGCGAAAAAGAAATAACACAAACACCAGAAGTTTTGTTAACGAGGAAACCGCAAATGCAGAAAAACCCCGGGTGCTAGTCCAGATTTGAACACCACACTGTATTAAGCCGCTATAGACACTAGCCTACTACAAAACTAACTTCGGTCTGGAATCAATCTCACACTGATTCAAGGTACAGTCGCATTCCTTACATCTTTTATCCCAGCAGGATACTACGCACTTGATTCCTTTAGCTGTTCTCACCCACAACTAAGAGTTGCTACGACCCAAAATCGAAGACTTGATAAACAAATATGTATCACACAGAAAAGTCTATTGAATAGATAAATCTGTCTCCCACAGATATACCTATGAGTTTTTGTTCTGTCTTTTGATAAATTAAGGTGAATAGGAACCAATTGATAACCCGGACTTATATTCCCGAAGAACAACCTAGAATTATCAATCACCTCACAATAATCTTAATCGATTAACGAAACAAGATATTATGGAATCACAAACGATGAGACGAAGGTGTTTGTGACTACTTTTCTATCTTGCCTATCAAAGATATAAATCTAAAGCTAATCTTACGATTGTACTCAATCACGATAGAAAAAAGCAAGATCAGATCACGCAACTACAGAGAAAATAGTTGGGTCTGGCTTCCCAATCCTAATGAAGTCTTTAAGTCGTTAACCTATAGGGTTTCGTGAAAAACCTAAGGTTAAAGGAGAATCGACTCTAGCTTATACAACTAGTATTACACAGAGGGTGTGGGGATTAGGTTTCCCAGTTGTTAGAGTTCTCCTTTATAGATTTCAAATCAGGGTTTGCAATCTAAGTTACCTTGGTAACAAAGCATTCAATATTCACTGTTAGATGAAAACCTGATTAGATTCAAGTAAATATCTTTCAACCGTTAGATCGAACTTAGCATGTTATACACAAATGAAATGTAACTTCATTTAGGTTTAAGTAACTGTACCTAAACGTGTACACTTAGTCGGTTCTACAATAGTTAACCAATGGTTAGCCATATGAGCACTTTCATATCAACCTTATTCATCTTTACCATAACTAGTTCAAATGACTCAGATGAACTAGTTGGAGAGTTGTTCAATTGCTTAGATCTCATAAAAGTATACAAGACACAATCGATGCAAAATCGATTTTGATTCACTCAAATCAATTCATGAACATTATAGCCACGGTTTGCAAAGATTGCATTCCTTATTATATAAATGTTTTAGTTCATGAACAAACCTACTTTAGAAAGTAACCTCCTTAAGTATGCAAACGGGTACGCATACTTAAGTAACCGTATTGAGTTTGTTTTTCACTTCCAAACTCTAGCATAAATTCACGGACGTGAAACTTCCGCCAGTATGCGTACGGGTACGCATACTTACCCGGATTTCCAACAACCGCCAGTACGCGTACGGGAACGCATACTTTGGGTTCCCGATTTTATACTTTTACAAAAATGTGAAAACACACTATGTTTATATCCAACCATGGTTACTTGTTCTAAACTCTTATTTCAATCATTGAAACTTTCTTAGAGGATGTTAAAATAGTTGTTATTCATAAACTATTTTCATCAAAGCGATTTTCAAGTTATTGAAATAATCAATATGACTTTCGTCATGAGTAAAGATGAACTTGGCTAAAGCGAAAGCTTACCAACACATATTTCGATAAATAGATAAGCGAGATAAACTCGGCTCGAAATAGCAAATGTGTATAATTGTAGTCTATATAGCAATACGACTTTTGTCTCAAATAGGAGATAGAGTAGATAGACTTTTGAGTGATAGATAAGTTCAAGTCTCCACATACTTTTTTGTTGATGAAGTTCCACAAGTTCCCTTGAGTAGTTCTTCATCTTCATTCGATGAACGCCGTGGAGTCTAAAGCTCAACTACACTTACTATCCTAATCCGAGACTTAGCTATAAGTAGACTAGAAATCAAGACTTATGGTTTTGGCAACTAAACTTGACAAACAAGCTTAATATAGCAACGCTTGCGAGTTCAACCGAGCAATGCTCTAACAATCTCCCCCTTTGTCAATTTTAGTGACAGAACTATCAATACATATGGAATACAAAATAAATAAACTTTGTAGCTTCTCATCCAAATGCTTGATCTCCTTGGTTCTTCAACATTACTCGAAATCTTCGTCACTTCCAAGTACTCCAATGATTCTAAATATGTTCAACTCAGCATCATCGTTGTTGAAGATCCGTAGCTATAACAATGAGAAAACAATAGCTCTCAATCATTGTTATACAGTGTCATAATATTATTATACAGCATCAAAGTTCAATTGTATCACAACCTCGACAATAATACTATGGTGATATGTATCACTCCCCCTTAGTCAATACTTCATCTCACATGAAAACCACTCCCCCTTACATAATGATCCGAAAACCATATGTATTTGTAGTGTGAACTACACATTAATTCTCCCCCTTTTTGTCATTAAAATTGGCAAAGGTATGAAAATTAGTGGGATCCTAATGAAATTTCCAAAGAGATACTTCATGACCAAAAGAAAAGCACATATCAACTTTTTAGATGCAATCATATAGACGAAACTAAATGCATTTATCAAGGAGTTTATAAAGATACAAGATAACCCCTATAATATTCCATAGACGCACTCCCCACAAAGGTTTGGCAATTAAGCACAAGTTCAAATAAGAACTCTCCTCCATAAAATGTCATTCCCGAAAGAACAACAAGAGCGACCTTACTTTCATAAGAAAAGAAGGATTTCTTTGGACATTAACAAATCACATAAGAATATGAATTTGTATTCAAAAATCTCAATTAAATTAACCACAAGAGAACCCATGATTAATTTAATCGGAAATGCTCACATAAGAGAACTTACGGAGCCACACAGTATTCACATAAAGATATGGATCATGGATGATCAATACTGCGGAATAATCAAAGATTCATTCTATTTTTCATCACTATTTGCACAATGACATATAATAGACTTAATCTTTGTAAACAAAATTTCATCCTATCTTTTATCAATACTTTCATAACGACATATAATAGTGTTAACTTTTGAACAAGTATGGGACAGTCAAGGTTTACGGACGTAAACAACATATCCCATAACAAGTTGCAATATATAAAACCATAAATATTAATATTGCAAAATCATCTTCCAAATAAACTTTAGAATTTAAATAAATAAATCTAAAAACATTGCAAGATGAAAATCGTTGGAAATAGCTATGTGTACTCACAATAATTGTTATTCCAAACCCTAGTTATCCTTCTTAAAACATAAGAATAAATTTTCTTAAGAAGTTTCCTAGACATTATAGAGCTTTCTCAGAGCATCTACTAATAATTCCTTCTAATTATTTAAAAACCCATTGATTATGGGATCGTTCAATTCCTCTAAATCTTCAGAAATATCAGTCAACTCACTAAGTTCTCTTTTTAGCTCACGCAAGGTGTTCTTTGTTAGAGACAACATTTGTTCATAGTGAGTTATCTTTTCTAAAGAGGAAACAATTTGAGATTTTAAATCATTTCTTTTGTTGATGAAATCTTTCACCATACCTCTAAAGTTATTATCAAAATGACAAACTGACAAGAGGCAGTTAGAGGAAGAACCTTCTCCATCATTTGTAGATCTCTCTTTCTTCTTCCTTGAGGAAGTGATTCCTTCACACAGATACACATTAACTGCTTCGACTGCATCCCTTTTTGTGGTACCTCTAGTTACAGGAGCCATGAAACTGTATCTTTCAAGGAAAAAAAAGGTGAAGGACACTTTGATTACAAATGAATATAAATAGACTTATAGAAACCCAAACCCTAGAAGAACTTTGAACAAGTCTTTCATGGTTTATTATCCATTATCTAAATTATTAGGAGAATATTTTCTTAACAAAAAATAGGAAATATATACAAATACAAAACTTGAGCGACCTTGATGCAAACCTCATTTTCTCAAATTAAAGATGAGGGTGCGGACGTTACTGGCATTAGACATTGACGGAGTGAGCCGAATGCTCACATCTTTTACCACACAGTGACTTATCAAGGTTTGTTGTATAAACAAATTTCTTACCTTCATCTGAATCTGGTACTACTGGATTTTTCAGGAAAACCTTGTTGATTATCCAAAGCCAGATTCATCCTTTGTGTGTTCTTTTGAAGTTTGGCAATTCTTTTGTTGTTCCTATTGAATCTCCAACACGTGCTTTGAACATGATTTGCATTCCCACATAACGAACAAATCAATAAAGATTTTTTGTTTTGTTGAAATGCCTCATGTTTATCACAACAGTCAACAAACATTGTTCAACGATCAGTCGGAACAAAAGTGTTGTTTGTGCTTACAGTTTTGCTTTTAAACCCTAAACCATTTGTGTTCCCAAAGGACTTCTGAACAAATAACATTGCTGAGATTTTGTCAGAACTTCCAGATAACGTTTGTAGGTCATCCTTAAGAGTATTAATCTCTTTTTCCTTAAGAGACATGGTTCTGGTGAATTCATCATTAAGACAATCTATCTCAAGATTTTTCACCTAGAGCGATGATTCAAGTTTCTTCAACGAAGGCTTTAGTTAAAGATTTTCTTGGATAATCTCTTTATCCAAGAATTAAAAAATCTCTATGTCAGACTCAAGTTATGAATCAGAAATTGAGTAGGTGGAGGTTTCTTCTGCAAGAGCTGAAAGTTCATTGCACCCATTAGAAGCATCCAAGATGTTGACACCCAGGGACTATTTTTCTAGTATTAAACCATCTGAAGCAAAAACTAGAGAGAGAGGTTCCTCACATCTTTTGCTTCTTTTTACAAAATATTTGATCTTTTCTATTATCAGTGATTTATCAAAATCAACATGATTGGAACAACATTCATCAGCCCAAGACAAGTTAGAAGATTCACTTACGTTGGTCACAGCATTGAACGCAGATGTTCTGGCTTTATTATGATCAAGATCAATTATTTTTAACTTTCCAATCAGAGTATTTCTGGAAAGCACATCGAGGTTATTTCCTTCAACGATGGCGTATTTCTTAGAATCGTATCTAGATGGCAGAGATATGAGAATTTTCATCACAATGTCCTTTTCAGGAATAGTCTTACCCAATGCAAAACATACATTAACAATTTCAGACACTTTGTGATTAAACTCATCAAATTAATCTTCGTCTTCCATACGAAGGTTTTCCAAATCAGAATTTAGGTTTTGAAGCCTAGCTTCTTTTTCACAGGTATTCCCTTCAAATACGGTTTCTAAGATATCCCAAGCATCTTTAAACCGAGTGCACATAGTCACATGGTGTTGAAGATCTGGGGTAATGGCATGGATGATTGCATTCAATCCGTCGGAATTTTGCTTTGCGGCAAGAATCTCGGCAGCATCATAATCACCAATATCCTTTGGAACAGTTACAGTGCCTACTATAACAACCAGAGGATTATAGCCATTAACAACGTAAACCCATGATTGAAAATCACGCGCTTGAAGAAAGGCACGCATCACAATTTTCCACCATAAGTAATTCGAGCCATCGAAGACTGGTGGTACGTTTATTGAGATAGCACTTCTGTCCATAGAGTCAGATCGCTACAAACACAGACTTATGAGGTCTTAAACGTGTTTGCCTTCTCTGATACCAATTGAAAAAGCGGGGGTCTAAAAACCTCACCCAATATTTCGCTTAGCAATCTGTATGGACAAACTCCAATATACTTTCAAGAGAATCAACTAGACAGTTAGACTCAATCTTAAGAAAAGTATATCAAAGAGTTATATCTCAATTTCTCAATTCAATCCGCAATCAAACAAATAAGAATTTGCGAGCCTGATTAAATACAAGAGAAATAACTTGAACGGTACCAAAGACCAATGTTCAAGGATCAATCAATTTCCATCAACAACCAAAGGTTGGATTAACCAATTGATCAATTCAATGCACAACCTGTGATATTTCAATTATATAACAAAATATAATGCGAAAAAGAAATAACACGGACACCAGAAGTTTTGTTAACGAGGAAACCGCAAATGCAGAAAAACCTCGGGTGCTAGTCCAGATTTGAACACCACACTGTATTAAGCCGCTACAGATAATAGCCTACTACAAAACTAACTTCGGTCTGGAATCAATCTCACACTGATTCAAGGTATAGTCGCGTTCCTTACGTCTTTTATCCCAGCAGGATACTACGCACTTGATTCCTTTAGCTGTTCTCACCCACAACTAAGAGTTGCTCCGACCCAAAGTCGAAGACTTGATAAAAAAATATGTATCACACAGAAAAGTCTATTGAATAGATAAATTTGTCTCCCACAGATAAACCTACGAGTTTTTGTTCCGTATTTTGATAAATCAAGGTGAACATGAACCAATTGATAACCCGGAATTATATTCCCGAAGAACAACCTAGAATTATCAATCACCTCACAATAATCTTAATTGATTAACGAAACAAGATATTGCGGAATCACAAACGATGAGACGAAGTTGTTTGTGACTACTTTTCTATATTTCCTATCGGAGATATAAATCTCAAGCCAATCTTACGATTGTACTCAATCACGATAGAAAACAGCAAGATCAGATCACGCAACTACAGAGAAAATAGTTGGGTCTGGCTTCATATCCCAATGAAGTCTTTAAGTTGTTAACCTACAGGGTTTCGTGAAAAATCTAAGTTTAAAGGAGAATCGACTCTAGCTTATACAACTAATATCACACAAGAGGTGTGGGGATTAGGTTTCCCAGTTGCTAGAGTTCTCCTTTATATAGATTTCAAATCAGGGTTTGCAATCTAAGTTACCTTGGTAACAAAGCATTCAATATTCACCGTTAGATGAAAATCTGATTAGATTCAAGCTAATATCTTTCAACCGTTAGATCAAACTTTTTAATACCCGGTATTTTTATGTACGGTTTTGGGTCGGATTTTACCGACTAATTAGCTAACCTTGTGATTTGGGCTTTTGGTTAGTCGTTTTGTTTGCCTTAGCCTAATTGGTTATGCACTTGACCTTAGATATCTAGAAGACATTCTCTTATCACTTTTTAAAAGGTTAGGGTGTAAATATAATCACCTAATTATTGTTTGATGAATTAATAAATTTGAGGAAAATGGAAAGATAAATAAAATAATTAAAAATAAAAGCTAGAGAGAAAGAGAAGGAGATGAAGCTAGTTTTTTTTAGAGAAGAATTATATGGAGGACTTAGAGGAGATTATATCTAATAAAAGGTAGAATGTTAAATCTTTTGTAGTATAATAATAATGATAGGGAAAACCAAAAAGAGAGAGAATGAGAAGGATTTCTATTGATTAGGATAATCTGGTTATATGTATACAATTTCCTTTATATACATGTAAAGGAACTCTAGCTAATTGGATGGACCGCACATCCATGGGCTGTAGGCCCTGTAACACTCCCCCTTGTGCGTTTCAATAACAAAACTTTATACATAGTGCTTCACATATAGTGTTTTGAATGTAGTTCTTCAAATGTCGTTCTCTTCTTGAGGACTTGTGCCAAAATCAATTGCCTTACTAAAACTTTGACAAGGAAAAACCCAATGGGATAAAATCTTGGTAAAACTCTTCACATGTAGTACTCACATGTTGTCTCGTACTTTACATGTAGTTCATCACATGCAATACGATCTTCAAAAATCGATGAGTCTAAGTTAAATTCCTCGTTAAAACTTCGTCAGGAAAAACCCAGAGGGACAAAACCTGAACTAAAAAAAAAGAGTACAATATTAATTAAACTTAGAATATAGTTGGTTGCGTATATGTTGCCTCATTAAAACCTTGAAAAGGAAAACCCAGTGGGATAAAACCTTGAAGAAGAGAAAAGAGTACAACGTGACAGATGCAAGTAGAGGTGATCTGTGCAGATGATCACTTTGCTCCATTGAAGTTGACTAGTTGCTTCACAACTCCTAAGGCAAAAAATCCTCGTGGGAAATACAATAGCCTTACCTGGGAAATTATATTCCCGGTGTTTGTTGCTGTCTCATTAAAAACCTTACCGAGTAACAAAACCCGGTGGGAAAAAAAGCATCCTCGGTGAAGTAAAATAGTTCAACACACCATTAGATGCTCCCCTTGATGTCAAGACAATTTTCATTAGTCTAATGCAATCAAAAGGAGTATATCACACTTTACTTTGGTGACTTGAATATTATAAGACCATGTTGTTGATTCTGGAAGTTACGTTGCTTAACAGACTATCGCGTTTTATTTATTTGATTCAGATATTTTCAGTAATATCAGAGCGATCTTTATGTCTTCAACATTCAACATACTTGATGTTTTTAGTGTTGTCTCGCTAAAAACCTTGTCAAGTAACAAAACCCTTTGGGAAAAACTATTCTCGATCGAAGGGAAAAAGAGTACAACACAAAGTAAAATATGTCGACATCATATCCTTGGATTCTCCCCCTGATGTCGGCATCTCCCCCTGATTACTTTCATAGTTATTCCAGACAGTTCATTTAGTCATGTATTTTTCGAAACTGAATATCGGTAATGACTTAGAAAATAATCTACCATATCTCCCCCTGATTACTTTCGTTGGAGAAGAGATTATTGTTCCTTCATAATCAACAAATTTTGGATTGCACTTTCATTAGCATTCCTTCTTTATGTCTTTGTAGGGATAAAACCAATTTATGTCAATGGTTACTTTTAAGTAAATGATTACATTCACTATGGGATTCCAATGATGTTGCGTTGGCGCTGACCTATATCTAGCTAACAAGTTCCTTGAGGATGTAAATTTTAATCGAGTACATTATTATACTAAGTACAACAATGCGTCTATTGTACTTAGATATGGGAATTTCATCTCCCAACATATCTTCGTCATCTTCCTTTATACGAAATGGTCACTTACTTACATTTGAACCTCGACTAATCATGGGAGTGCTATCAGGATGCATGTCTTTGTTAAATTTCCTGACAACTTTAGACATATGCAAACTGGTGGAATAGTATACCACAAGCTCAATATTCGGTCGAGCTTTCCCCAGATTTTTCATCTCAATTTCGGATTTAAAATAGCTTTTAAGGTCTCTTATTACATCAAGAGTACCCATCATGTCTGTACCATCGACATAGATAGCTAAAATTCCAAATCAGGAACTTTCTTATGAATACGTAGGGAAAAATAACTTACTTTTCTATCCCCTCCAAATCAAATAGTCACTTAGACGGGTATACCACATCCGCCTGATTGCTTCAATCTATAAGTGAGCGTTCTATCTAACTGTTAACGCACTCTGTGGTTTAGAGTCACTTGATTTGGGAAACAAAAGGCTATCAAGTACTTTTGTATATATCTTCTATCTCTTGATTCTTTCAGAGATACGTAACAACCACATATATATGCTGCATTTCAAGTCCTTTTGAAATTACCAATAACTAAGTAGCGGAACGCTATAATGTTCATTACAAGAGAACAATTCCAGGGCTTTGTGAGAAACCTTCTTCTCATTATGCTTTCTGACAAATTAATTATGTATGTCCAATAGGCTTTACACTTGGTTGGTTAGCACTACCACACCAAATACCTGTATATTTGTCAAAGAACCAAGTTCTACCTGGATTGTATAGGCAAAATATGCTCTTCGTTGACATTGAGCAACAAGGAGCGTGGTTCGATCTCATCTTGCTCTATTTTCTTAAGCAAGTGTATATGAAATTATTCATCAATATGCTCGCATGATCTTTCCATTGACTCGTGGGCATTCTTATAATCCACTTGGGATGTCATTGTTCTCTAGAATCATTAAACTTCGGAGCGTCCTCCAATTTGATTTATGGACATATTCAGAGACAATACTATGAGATGATTTATGATGATATAAATAAGTTGTGCCTTACTCACCTACTTCTTTTCTAGGTGAGCATTGATCGAACCTGGGGGTCTCTCCATTTTCCTTTATGGAGCCACGACCTTAACTACACTTCCACCAAGTGTAGTTGCAACACCTTAATTTATGGTGTACCCTATATTGAGGATTTCTAACCTCGCAGGAATATTTGGAGATGGTATGTGTGATCTTGTCATTTTGCCAATATCAGTGCACTTTCTGAAATCGATCATTGTTTGTCATTTCGCATTTACATTTTTGGAGTACAAAAATCAACATGAGACACAGTGGGAACACACCACGACAATTCCTGTCATTCCCTTAGAAAATACGTTTTCTTATCTCCCCCTAACGACTGGAAGACTGTCTCATGAAAATGACAACCCGTAAATCTAGCGGTAAGAGATCTCCTACCAAAGGTTTTAAAATGCGGATAATTATTGGGAGTAAATATCCAAAAAAATTACTTAATCATTTTCGTGACCCATCATAGTACGACGTGGACTCGTAATGGCACATATATAGTGCAACCAAAAATGCGTAAGAACACGAATGTCAGGCTTATATCCAGTTACCACCTGGTACGCAGAAAAGGTTGACTAATATTAGGTTTTAAAACGAATTTAAGTAAAGGTGCGTTTAACATTGCATATCCCCCAAGCAGATAAAGGTAGGTTTGTACGCATAACCATGCCTTAGACATCATCTGTAACCTTTGATGATAGCCTTTGCGAGACCATGAGGTATAGGATGCTCTGTATTGATCCTATTAAATATGCAATAACCATCAAGTCCTTTTGATGTGCACTATCTAGCGTTTACAAGGGGTGGTGATCCCTTACATGTATAATATGTGCTAGTAGTTTTCCAAACGCAAAACTTCTTGGGAACTATAACTAGTTCAAAATGTCAAAACATCCACCAGAGCCATAAGTCACTTTAATGGTCCGCATTCTGCATGAATATTTCACCTTGTTTTCTTTTTAATATGGATTGTTTACCATTTGCATCTTAGGATGGTCTCGATCCTGTTTTACTGAAGACTTTGTAAAATGAGTGATATGCTCTCTTACTTAAAAGCATAATAGGAAGGGGAGTGGGTTGTGCATCTAGTACTTTAGAAAACACTTATTGAGAGATATGTCATTACTTCGCATTCTATCAATCTTTCTCCCGTTGTCTCTTTCACTCAAATAAAGTGATGTACGTATGAGTCCTTTCAAAACGATCATCATGTCACAACCAAAGTGGCTTTATGGTTATGCCAAAGTATGTATGAGTCAATACCCAATATTTCATTGTCGGGGTCAATATGGATTCACTAATCCAAATACTAGTGATTTACATTTCACTAAATTGACTCATAAATTCTCTAAAAAAATGCTTCCTTCCACAATCATTAAAGGTTATAAAAGATGCAATCAATTGAATTCTCATCACTGTGAGTTTCCATATGATATCCACTTGCATGGGTATGTTTGGAATTTTACAAGGTGTGATTAGCCCTTAGTACATACAGAGCTTATGTGACTTTTAGTCTTTGTTCCATCTCGGCAACAAATTTTGAGCAGTGCTTCGCTCGATGATCCAATCATCGTAGTCACATTATAAGGAATTAGTTCGACAACTAGTGTGTATTCCTTAAATTAGTGGGAGAAAAACCACTATCAGTTAGACATTGAGTCTTGAGAGATTTAATAAGTGGTGTGGCCTTATTACGTAACAAAAGTCGGATTCAACTCAAGTACTTTAAAGTGAATATATGTTACGTTTCATCCAGACATATCGCAAGTGCTTTAAAGAATTTATGTCTCGTGGGAATGATGTACTTTTCATTCCATAAGCGCAAACATTAGATGTAGTTCAATTAAATAATTAATTGGACAGGCAAAGTTCTTTTTGTCATTAAAGTTGATGTCTAAAGTATTACCTTCCTATGAAAATTGGTTACTACTATGGTACCCGTATTGAATTTCTTGTACCAATACCGGTAAGAAGACTCATTCCCAACTCTTTGGTAAGAGCTAGAATTACATCTTAGCTTCATCCCATATTCAGTTAATACCTGTACTTTGGTGTCATTACTATCGGGGAAAATCATGATATATATGTCCCTTTTCACATGCTTTATATGAGTCGGTACGTCTAACCCTCATTACTTCGGGGTTCTTTCCATTTTCAATTTTGCTACATTTAGCTTAATTTGAGAAATTTCTTTATCTCACCAGGCCAAGAGAATCTCACTACATATGTCAACCAATTACTTTAAGGTTGAATAGATTACTAAATATAGTTCTCTTGTTGTCATACTTCAACATATACTAGTTCGTTAGTATCATGGATGAAGTAGAGAAATGAAAATTTTCTGACTCATATTATCTTTCGTGAGTTCTTCCATAAAAATTGGAATACATGTGATTTTATTTGAACATATTTTTTGAAACTACTGACAAATTAATAGTCAAGCAAGTGGATTACATTCCACGGAACATTCAAATTTTGGGAAGATATCAAGAATCTAATAATGGTGCTCAAATACTTCTAAGCCCCACGGAATTGAGTTGGTACAACCAATTGAACAAAAATAAGCATCATTCAACTATAACCAATATTATATTCAAGAGAACAAAATAACAATAAAACCAAAATTCTTAATGGTTGAGATCAACAATCATAGATTACGTTGACCATTTATGTGATATGGGCTTATCTTATGAAAAAAAAAAAACAGAAGCATGTTCTAATAAATAAATAAGCCCAGCAGGTATTCAACGTAAAAACCCACGTTACATTAGTTACAAACCTCGTATATTGGTTGGTTCGCGCTGTATATACACAGAACCGGAACAGCCTTGTTCGTGCACACCTCAAAGAAATGCAAACACAACAGCACAGGCCACAGCTGGAACGAGGTCGGAACAGAACAGGATGTAACAGCTGGAACCGGACAGACTAGACCAAACCGAAAGAACCAACCCGGATGAACCGAACCGGGCGAACCAAACCGAGCGAACCAAACCGGAGATCTTTCATTCTCCTCGAACAGACAGATCGGTTACAGAAAACAATGGGAAACAGACGGACTTTCCTCTTTCCCTCGTGGATTACCACCGACGCAGCATGGGCGTAATCAATCACAGCATCAAAAATACAAATACATTAATTTAATCATGGATATAACTTCTACAGATTCAAATCAATTTATATTATGTAAATCATAGATACAGAGATTCAAATCATACAAAAAAAAATGTATCACATTTTATCATCAAATTACACGATTCAACAGTAAGGTAAGTAATAAAAATAAAGTAATCTTTGCAAAATTGAGATGGTAACACATCAATTAACAAAACCATGATAAGACAAAACAAAGCAGTCGTTGACACAAAAAGTCATACAATATGCCTTCATGATTTAATAATAATAACAAAAAGTGATGATTATCGATAGATCACACAAAACAGAATCGTGCAGAATCCCTTTGACTATTCAGTAGATTAATTAAGAAACATAGGGGATATAAAAAAAAAAAAAAAAAAAAACAGATCATACCCAAGCAGTCATATAGTACATCAAATTAACCAATCCTTTTATTTTATTTTTTTTATTTTTTTAATCAAAACAAGTTAAACAATAATCATAACATGGCATACAACATTTTTGCTTTGAAAATTTTTCGGCGTACCTTTGACTATTCGTTTCTGGAACAGAAGCACAAATCCAATGGGATGGAGATTTCCGAAACTGCTTTGACGTCTTTGAAAAATAAAAATAATTAAGAAATACAGATCCAAATGGATATCCCAGCTGATTTCTTTCTATGAATTGATATCAATTAAATTTAGGCATCTGGGAAGAGCTCGTGCTTGATAACGTTTTGTAGTATAATAATAATGATAGGGAAAACCAAAAAGAGAGAGAATGAGAAGGATTTATATTGATTAGGATAATCTGGTTATATGGATACAATTTCCTTTATATACATGTAAATAAATTCTAGATAATTGGATGGACCGCACATCCATGGGCCGTAGGCCCTGTAACAAAATCCCTTTTCTCTTTGTCTTTATTTGTTATACTTGATTTTAATTTCGTTTAATCTTGTATCATTAAGTTTCTGAAATTCACCTATGTAGTTATATTAACCCGATTGATGATCAGCTTTTTAATATTGATAGATAACATGATTAGGTATCTATGGTTAAAATTTGAGGTAAATCCACCGTAAATTCACCGTTGAATGTTTGTTGAAGTGTAGGTGATAGTTTCTGAAATTCTGTACAGTTTCGTTTTTCTGTGGTTTTGATGTTCTTAGGCAGTCTTAATGATGTTGAAATGATTTGAGGTCTTAACAAAAGTTGTAGATAAATGTATTATATTTCATTTTTCTTTGGGTTTGCTTAATTTGAGATTAATAAGAATTTATGGTGAATATTTATGTAAAATGATATTATCTGCCTAGATTTTGTAATGCGTTTGTAAAATCAATATCTTTTGATTGAGAAGTTAGTTTCAATTGAAATTTGTATATGTTATACAAGATGGTGTCAGGAATGTTCACTGAAGGTTTGAGATTGGGAATGCATTCTACTGAGCTGTCATCTCACCCCAATTGACATCCTTGCAGATTTCACGGAAGTTGGAAGTGGAAGTTAGAAATGTATAGCTTAGCGATTTCGTTGCTTCCTTGTAATTGCTTGACGTGTAATTTAATATCATTGTTTGTTGGAAATATAATTAAAGATGTTTTAATAGTGAAATATTGTTTTTAAATTCTTTTGTGCTTGGTGAAATAACTTGAACAATAAAAACAGATATATGCATAAGTCTCTTTCCGACCCATAAAGCTTCGAGTTCGGATCTCCATATGGGTTTGACCCTGGTACAGAACCCGGGGTGTTACAAACTTAGCTTGTTATACATAAATGAAATGTAACTACATTTAGGTTTGAGTAATCGTACCTAAATGTGTACACTTAGTCGGTTCAACAATAGTTAACCAATGGTTAGCCATATAAGCACTTTCATATCAACCTTATTCATCTTTACCATAACTAGTTCAAATGACTCAAATGAACTAGTTAGAGAGTTGTTCAATTGCTTAGATCTCATAGAAGTATACAAGACACAATCGAAGCAAAATCGATTTTGATTCACTCGAATCAATTCATGAACATTATAGCCACGGTTTGCAAAGATTGCATTCCTTATTATATAAATGTTTTAGTTCATGAAAAAACCGATTTTAGAAAGTAACCTCCTTAGTTTTCCACTTCAAAACTTCAGCAGAAATTCACGGACGTGAAACTTCCGCCAGTATGCGTACGGGTACGCATACTTACCCGGATTTCCAACAACCGCCAGTACGCATAAGGGTACGCATACTTTGGGTTCCCGGTTTTGGACTTTTACACAAATGTGAAAACACAGCATGTTTATATCCAACCATGGTTAATTGTTCTAAACTCTCATTTCAATCATTGAAACTTTAGAGGATGTTAAAATAGTTGTTATTCACAAACTATTTTCATCAAAGCGATTTTCAAGTTATTGAAATAATAAATATGACTTTCATCATGAGTAAAGATGAACTTGGCTAAAGCAAAAGCTTACCAACACATATTTCGAGAAATAGATAAGTGAGATAAACTCGGCTCGAAATAGCAAATGTGTATAATTGAAGTCTATATAGCAATACGACTTTTGTCTCAAATAGGAGATAGAGTAGATAGACTTTTGAGTGATAGATAAGTTCAAGTCTCCACATACCTTTTTGTTGATGAAGTTCCATAAGTTCCCTTTAGTAGTTCTTCATCTTCATTCGATGAACGTCGTGGAGTCTAAAGCTCAACTACACTTACTATCCTAATCCAAGACTTAGCTATAAGTACACTAGAAATCAAGACTTATAGTTTTGACAACTAAACTTGACAAACAAGCTTGAGATAGCAACGCTTGCGAGTTCGACCGAGTAGTGCTCTAAAAATTACTAATCCATGGAATCCAGCTGAGGATCAGCCATGGAACGGAGTAATGAGATAAAATAGATTATTTTCAAGGAATTTAGTTGATGAATGACACGCTAGAATTAATCTACTTGCAGAATCGAGATATGAGATAATTGAAGCATCATATTCGTTATGAGGGGTATATAGTTAGGGAACAACGAGCAGCGTGACGTCCTGAAGGCGTTAAGCTCTCTAACAAACATTATGTCTAGGAACCGCCCAATCATTAAGAGGTTCTATACACGGTCTCTCTACGTAGTTAGGAAACAACGAGCAGCGTGACGTCCTTAAGGCGTTAAGCTCTCTAACAAACATTATGTCTAGGAACTGCCCAATCATTTTGATTCTATGTAGAGGTGATGATGAAATGTGTGAAGCATCGAACGCTCAGCTGAGAGGCCGTTCGAGAAACATATGCATCATAGCTCTGAGAGAAATGTTCGCTCAGTCAGAGATCGTGATCATAAAATATGAATCTTCACATACATTCCTGAAGTCGGGTCAGAAACATGCAGTATTATGATTTTACGATTTTGACCTTTGTCGAAAATCCACCATCAACACCCTTCCTTAATGTGTCAAAGAAAGCCTTGTATTTGTCGGAAGACCGGGCTATGAACCTGCCCATGGCTACTAGCATTCCATTTAGCTTTTAGACCTTTTTTAAAGTTCTAGGTGATGGCATTTTTATGACTGCTCGTACCTTCGCAGGATCTACCTCGATTCCTCTTTTAATGTCGAGGTATCCTAAGAACTTTCCTGAGGTTACCCTGAAGGTGCATTTTTCTGGGTTAACCTTCATGCGACAATTTTTCATAGCTTCAAAGATTTCTCTTAAGTTGGCTAGGTTATTCTGGGATTGTTTGATGTTTACCAACATATCATCGACGTACACCTCTAAAATCTTCCCTATCCATTGTTTGAATATTTTGTCTACCAACCTTTGGTATGTTTCCCCTACGTTTCAAAGACCAAAAGGCATCCTGGTGTAGCAGTAAAGGCCGCGTGGGGGGTAAAGAACGCAGTATGCTCCTGATCCTCTTCATCCAAAGCGATTTGATTGTATCCAGAGCATCCATCCATGAAAGAGAGCCGTTCGTGCCCCTTTGTGGCGTTGAACAGTTGGTCTATGTTGGGTAACGGGTAGTTGTCCTTGAGACATCCCTTGTTCAAGTTGATGAAGTCTATGCATATACGTACCCCGCCATTTTTCTTTGGTACAATTACCATGTTTGATACATACGTAGGATACTTAGCTTCTTTTATGAATCACGCCTTCAAAAGCTTTTGTAACTCTTTTTCTACAGCTTCGTGGTAGACTTTTGCCACCTTCTTAATGCGTTGTCTGAAAGGTTTTTCTCCTGGTTTGACCCGAAGGTGGTGTGATACTACCCCTGGGTCGATTCCTGGCATATCTTCCATTTTCCAAGTGAAGATATCTGCATACTCTTTGAGCAGTCCTTGTAGTTTCACTTCATCTTCCTCTTCTAGTAGTGTGCCAATGTTTATCATCTTTGGGTCTTCTACCGACCCTATGTTGATCTTTTTTGTTGGTTCCACAGGTGTGAATGTTGGCTTCGGAGGTTGGAGAGGAGTAACTTTCTGTAATTGCTATTTGGCTGATGCTTCCGCAGGGCTGGTAGCGGAGGTGCTGGCTTAGTTTTTCTTAGGAGTGGTTATTGTGTTAGGGGCTTCGGTTTTTTTATCCTTAGCCTCCTCCCTTTTTCTTTTCTTGTTGCTTTGATGGGTAGTCAATCGTTCTTCGTTTATCCTCACCACTGCTGAGTTGCACCTTCTCGCATCTTGCTAATCCCATTTGATTTGCATTTCACCCATGGGTGTCGAAAAATGAAGGTACTGATGGTAGGTCTAAGCGGTTCCGCCAAGGCAATGAACCTATAATCTCCCCATGATCACGTTATAGGGTGGTGGTGCGTCAACCACACAAAATCTGGTACTTGTTATCATCGGGCCTGCTCTTACCTGCAAAATAATTTCTCATTTTGGCCTAGATGCAGCGCCGTTGAAGCCATAGATCGTGCAAGTGGATAAATCCGTTTGCTCATCATGTAGGCCTATTCTTTGGAATGGTTCATAAAACAAAACATTTAATGAGCTTCCCCCATAAATGAGGACCTTCGTTACGTTCCACACGTGGATAGGAAGTGTAATCACTAATGGGTCATTGTGCATCTGAACCTCTTGGTTAATGTATTTTGCTGAATATGTTAATGGGGTTTCCATATAGTCTTCCCATATATTAGTATAAGGCCATGTGAGCTTGAATACATCATAGGATTCGATCTTTCTTATGTTGCATTCTAACACAAGGATATGTCACCAGGTAGTGAAGATAGAGGTGTGTCCAAGTAAGTGATCATGTTCAGGAATTTCCCATCTTCGGGTAATTGAACCCTCTTCTGCGGAGGTGCAAGAGTTGTAGCTTGTAATTGAATATATTTTCTGAGATTACTGATGTGAATTTTAAGTTGTTGTAAAAAGTGATAAGTAGAGTTCGCTCAACTCGGGCTTGTGAAGGATTTTTGAAAATTAAATAAAGTTGTTTCAACAATAATAAGAAAACACCGAGACTCTGGATTCCACCATTAACCAATTAAGTGATATTATCTAATCAATATTCATGCAACTCTT
>JAJJMB010006998.1:2028554-2058116 GCA_023531105.1 Papaver atlanticum | reverse complement strand
AGAATATCAAAAACATAAGTCTAAGCATAATCTATCAAGAGAAATCACAATTGTTTAAGAAAAATCATTCAATTAATTCTCAATCAAAGCAAATAATCATATAAGAAATTGCAAAAATAATTAAAATAGAATTATACCACTTTTCATGGAACAATGGCTTCCTCCGTCGCCTCGGCTAAGGGGTTTAGCTCCTCATATTAATCACTTGCTCAAAGTACATATTTATAGCTAAAAAGTTGATTAAAAGAGTAAAAGAATACACTGTAGTCGCTGAAAGTCTAAAACAGAAGACTGAATCGTTGCTGAAAGGCTTTCTGTGACTGCAGGAAACTGTTTGTAAACGATACTCAGCTGCTGCAGTTGAACTACGATACTTGTATGCGACGGTTCTATGTGGGTCGTATGTTCTTCTTCATCTTCTCCGGCAACAGCAGCAGCAGCAGAACGCGTTTTCCTGCAAGTTGATTTTTTTGGCTCTGTGGTGTTCTCGGACTTCTCCACTTTCCAAATTCCTCTCTACGCGTCTCTAAGCCATACAGGTCATTCCAGTCCCTCTATTAGATTGATACGAATCTCTGGAAAGGTTATATTGCCTTAAATCTCCCGTAACTGCCAAATATAATCAACAGAAATTCCGAAACTTCTATCACCTCTGTTTCGATTCTACCGGGTTATCTAACCAATTTCAATCGATCCAAACCCACATACCAAGCCTGTCTATCCTTATCATGGTTAACCCAATGAAAATCAGCCCTTGAATATCCTTAAAAGTCGATCAACAATCCAACCCTAAATTCTGCTGTGAAAAGACTTTTTTTCCCGCCAGTTTCTGTTTTTGAAAATGTGAAGAAATGTGACCTCCCCCTATCCAGTCCCGGTCTGTGCTTAGCAGCTGCTTGGAAATGGGTTACCCCTTATCCAAAATGAGAGTCCGAATAGCAAATGTCCTCCCATGTACCTTTAACAACTTTTTGAGCCAATTTTGCCGCAAAAGCCTATTCCTCCAAAAACACCTACAAAGGGATAAAATACCAAAATTAGTACGGAAATGGGTACTAACAGTATACACAAAAGAGATGAAAATAGACACATAAATGCGTCTATCAATTACCTTCGTCAATCAACCTTTGGATGGTATGCCTTAGGTTCTTGCAATTTTTCATAGTGTGTCCGTAGTACTGATAATATTCGCAGTAGTCCTTGGACTCCTTTATTCTTTCCAGTTATTTGCCTTTGGTACTTGGATGAGGGAACTCTGGTTTTCGCCTTCTTTTCTCAGGATCTGACTGACATTTGTGTTGAGTTTGGTGAAGACTTTGTCTGTGAAGTCTTTTCTTAACTTCCCGTCTCCGTACCTTGGTCTTTTATCCTTTGGTCCAGACCTACCTTCTCCATCCCCACTTCGTTTGTTGGATGCGGGAACCGGCTCTAGGGAGTTTGTTCTTTGTATCGACGTGCTCCCCTTGATCTGATCCCTAGGGTTGTCTTTTTGAATCTCCTCTAATATGATGAAGCGATCTTGAATGACCCGAAGCTCTCATTCGGACTTGATGGTCCGGTTATGGAGTTCTACAAAGACGGCAGATGTTCTATCTAAAACGTACTTGTAACAGTTGATGCTGATCTCAGGGTTAACTTTGCCGATTGCCTGACATATCTTCTTCCTTTCAATGTACTATTGCAATATTTCCCTTGGACTGATGGCTAAGGAGAATAAGCGGTCCAAACCTGCCTTCGTTGTCTTGTTGTACATGTAGGTTTCCAGGAACATGCTTGAAAGTTGATCAAACGAGTATATGGAATTCGCTGGTAAGTTATCGAACCAGACTAGTGCGGATCCTTTCAGATTTAAAGGGAATAACCTACATAAAATAACCTCATCTCTTTCTCAATGAGCCAAGACACGGGTAGAATATCTTAGGTGTGCATCCGGGTCAGCTGTACCATCGTACTGCTTCAACGCAGGTAAAGGTCATTTGGGGGGAATAGGTTCATTCAACAAGTAGGCTGTTAGCGGGGACGTCTTAGCCTCCTGGAGTACTTCCTCTATGCGTGTTCCTGCATAGCATGTCTTTAGGTTTTGGATTTTTTTAATAATTTGTTCCATTTGTCCTAGTACCATTTCGACCTTGCTAGATCCCCTTGACAACGTGTCTGTGTAATGTGAGCGTGTTGGGTGATATCTAAAGTCAATCTCGGTATCGTTGTTTTCTGCTGGTCTCCTGGTAAGGTGTTATCTCTGGGGACGAAGGTTCCTTCTGTTAGTTCCTGATAGTGCCTCCTGATCATGCCTTCGCCGGGCAGGCGGAGCACATGACCCTTCGACATATTCTTCCAATTGGTTCTTTAAATGTTGGTTTTCTTGAGCCATGGCTAGGATGACGGCGTCTTGATCCTTGTTGCGTTGCAACAGTGCTGCTAGTCGAGCTGCCAACTGAGCTTCATTTGAGGCTTTGCCCCCTTGGGGTGTGGTGTCGATAGGATCCTGGGAATCCTCTTCCGTAACCTCTATAAATGGGGCGTTAGGGTCCATCAGTGGTGTTAGGTTTCCCATCCCACCCATGGTGTTGGGGATAGGTAGTACCTGACCTTCGTTAGCAGCAGGAGGATGCGTAACGGTTGCTGGTTGGAGTCGAGGCATCCCGTAAAGTGGTTGAGCTCCTAATGTTTGTCCCATTCCTTCTGCACGAGCAGTTGGTGCTATTGCTCCTTCTCTTCATGCTACTTCGCTTTGGAGTCCTCAATTTCATTTCTTAGGTTGGTTCGTGCCAAGGTTTGGGACCTTCCGCGTGTGATAGCAGGCCTTGAGCTCGACGGTATGTCACTTGGTTTGTCCATTTCCTAGCAAATATTTTCCTGCCCACAGAAAAGACAAAAAATAGTATGGTGTGTATATCTTTCACAAAGCAGCTAATGACTTTGTCCGTGGGGATGGTATCGTAATTTTTTTGAGTTCGAATTTAATAGAACTGTCCAATCGTTGGGACTTAGCTTCGTAGAATCCACTTCAACTATTCATATCAAATAAATAATACAACTGAGAACAAAACACGTTTAAATGCAACTGAGATTCCCTGTAGATGGGAAAAACGGTTCGCTAGTTTTTTAGGGAACGGAAAGACGACCGTGCGGACGGAGGCTCCTCAACCGAGCAAACTTCCTAACCTCAAACAGATGCACTGCACGGTAGTGCATTGAGTTCGAGAGATCAATCTGTAGGACTCCGGCCTAAACCAAGACAATGGCCGTTCCAGAGTCAATTCGGTCATAAAGAGGGAAAAGGGTTGATCTGTAGGAGGGAAGCTGAGAAGTGTGTGAGATCAATGGTGATCAAGGATTGTGAATGTGTTATGGGTTTATGCAAGTTTTCTGTGAACTGTTGAGTTCGAATAAGTTCTGGTCGATTGATGGAATTCTTGAGAGTGATTGCTCGAAAAATTGTGCGTCCAATCGTGGATTCAGAGACTTATTTATATTGCTAGAATAGTAGACACATTGATCTCCAGTTAGTGTGAATGTTGCTCGAGTGAAAGAGTGGGAAAGTGAGAAATCGTGGTTTAACCAGTTCCAGGTCGTGCAGAGACTTGGTTGATTGTACACCCACTACTTTGCTAACTCCCTCAACTGCTCGTACAACTTACTCATATTTCTCATCGTGGATGAACACACGTGATGTAGGCTGCCAGACCCAAACCCTAATTGATATCCCTCATGTGACGTGATTGATGTCTCACGAACGTGGAGTCTGCAAAGCAAACGTGTATTTGATTAGTCAGCCGTTGACTTGATTAGACGATGGGTTTAGGTATTGTTTAGTCGAGCATGATTGTTGAATGCTCTAGGATTCATGAATTGAACATGTCTCTGGGACATATAGTTCTCGAATGAATGAATGATGTTTATATTGCTCGTCTGAGCAAATATTGTCCGATAAATTTTTGAATATTGATAGTTGAATCAGTGTTCGAGCATCGGTAAATTACTGAATATTGATAGTTGGATCAATATTCGAGCAACTGAGCAAGTATTGCTCATTCGATAAATTACTGAATATTGATAGTTGAATCAATATTCGAGCAATTGAGCAAGTATTGCTCTCTTGATAAATTATTGGTAGCATGACCAAATAATTAAAATATTGGTAAGGACCGAATATTATTGTATAATTAATCCATATGTTGATTGCTGGATAAAATTATTAGTGTTTGAACTTGCTCAGAATTATGATTTGTGGAGCATTTGTTCGAAACCCTAATTTTGATCAATTGCTGGTCAATTGATGATCTACTCAAAAATGGGTCATTAAATGAAGGAGGGACCGCCCAGGTGTTCGTGTGAGCATGCACCAAAAGTCCTTTGTTGACTAATTGGTGAAAGGATGATTAAATGCTGGTTTAATCAAAATAATGCTCATCTGAGCATTAGGTAACAAAACCTAATTATGGAGAAGTGATGGACCGACCAAGAGGGCATGAGACCGGCTCTTGGTGGTCGTGGGACCATCTAATGGTCATTTGAGCAAATTCCAGGTTGGTTGGAAAGAGTTTGGACGAGCGATTGAGCAAATTAGGTCAGAATTATAAAGATGTGTGGGACCGGCTCTTTGCAAACCTTAGGGACGGCCTTGGTCGGTCAAGGAAGCATGCCCGTGTCACCATAATGTCCGTGTCTCAGTCCTGAGAGTTTTGATATTTTCTGATGCACGTTTGAGCAATATTTTGGATTTTCAGAAGAGTTTGATCTTTGACTGAAATTCTTGATTTTACTCGAATGAGCAAGTAGAACTTTGCTCCTTTGATCAATGCTTTGAGAATATTAAAATGATAATATTTTAATATTCTTTTTCTTGAGTAGCCTAGTCGGTCATGTGACCATTGGACTTTTTGGCTTTTTCATGGTTTGAGCAATATTTGAGAAAATATGGAAAAACCAGGGTTTTTGCTCAAACGGAGGAGTTTCATGAGATGAGGGAAATAATAATTGTGAAAACAAGAGATTGCAAAGTGTGGGACCGGCCATGGCTAGGGCATGACCGGCCGGCTAGGTATCCCGGTCCCGTGACACTTTCCCCTTTTTTTTATATTATTTTTCATCTTTGAAGGAAAATATGGAGAAACCGTGAGTTTTGCTCAAACAAGGAAAAGTTGTTCGAATGAAGGAGTCTTCATGAGATCATGAAAAATAATAAAATAAAGGAAGAGGCGTGGGGAACCGGCCACGACGGCATGACCGGACGGCCGGTGGGCCAGGTCCCTAGGCGCCTCTTTTATATATTTTTATTATTATTTTCTCTCTCCTATTTTGTGTGGGTTTCCTCGTTTGTCCATATTTTTGAATGCCCGTTCGTGCATTAGGGTGCTCGTTCGTGCATCATCATTGAGTACACTTGCACCATTTTCTTGGGGCTTACTCGGTGATAGTCCAGACGCCCGATTGTTGGATATTTATTACTAATTCATGAAATTCAGCTGAGAATGATTCATGAAACAAAGTAATAAAATGAATTGAGTATCTATTACTAATCCATGGAATTCAGCCGGGGAATTCAAGGAACGGAGTAATGAGATAAAGTGGTTATCTATTACTAATCCATGGAATCTAGCCGGGGATATCCATGGAACGGAGTAATGAGATATAATAGATTATTTTCTAGGAATTCGGTTGGCAAATGACACTGGAGTTAATCTATGTGCAGAATCGAGATATGAGATAGTTAAAGCATCATATTCGTTCTGAGGGGTGTATAGTCAGGGAACAACGAACGACGTGACGTCCTGAAGGCGTTCAGCTCTCTAACAAATAATTATGTCTAGAGAACCGCCCAATCATCAAGATTTTATACACGGTCTCTTTACATAGTCAGGGAACAACGTGCAGTGTGACGTCCTAAAGGCGTTCAACTCTCTAGAAACAATTATGTCTAGAGAACCGCCTAATCATTAAGATTCTATGTAGAGGTGGGTCTCTCTATGTAGTCAGGGAACAACGAAAGGCGTGACGTCCTGAAGGCGTTAAGCTCTCTAACAAACAATTATGTCTAGAGAACCGCCCAATCATTAAGATTCTACATAGAGGTGATGATGAAATGTGTGAAGCATCTAACGCTCAGCCGGGGAGGCCTTTCGAGAAACATATTCATCATAGCTCTCTGAGAGGAACGCTCACTCAGTCAGAGATCGTGAAACGGTTCACGGATCGTAAAATATGAATCGTCACATGCGTTCCTGAAGCCGGGTCAGAAACATGCAGTATCATGATTTTACGATTTTATCCCTTGTTGAAAATCCACCATCAACACCTGGTAAACAGAGGCGCTCATATCCAAAGGATAGATGCTCGTGTAAAATCATCCTTCTGGAAAATAACCTTTAAGTTTCTAGAAGGAACCTTTTTTGACTAGTTTGTAGATCCGTGAGTAACCAAGATTATTGAGTGTTGAGTGAGACCTATCTCTCCTACTCTTAGATCCGATCTTGTAGAGAAGATCTTAACGAAAAAATTAAGGTGAAATAGCTAAAAAGTATAACTTCTATCCCTGTTTGTAGTGCCAAACTGTGACTACTATTTTTCCCAATGGTCTACGTACTATAATTAATTTAGATGATTACGTATCACTGAATGAAGATACAGAAGAGCAGATATGCATTAAGGCGAAACAGCTAAAAAGTATAACTTCTATCCCTGTTTGTAGCGCCAAACTGTGACTACTATTTTTCCCGATGGTCTACGTACTATAATTAATTTAGATGGTTACGTATCACTGAATGAAGATACAGAAGAGCAGATATGCAAGTAATAAAGGTATGTTCGTAATGCAGTTAACAACAATGATAAAGTTCTACTAGCAATCACAATAATAATAAAGTAAGTGCAGCTAAGTTAACAATCAACACACGAGATTACGTGGTTCAGCTTTCGCCTATGTCCACGGGGTAATGATTAGTGATTGTTATTAAGGTTTGAGTATGGTTACAAGCTCTTAAATGCTAAAAGGAGAATGAAGTAAAGCCAAATAATTGTACAAGAACAAAATCTCAAGGTATTCAATACATGTATAAGCTCTATCTACTTCTCTCTCTTAGTAATTGCGTGTCCCTTCTTTGGAGGAGGGGCTGAGTATTTATAGCGCCTGCTCAAACTGGGACGTCTTTGTTGTCTTTAGCACCATCGAGATCTGATGGTCTTTGGTCAATCTTGTATCTTCGTTGGCCGCTGACCTCTTCCATCCAAAAGGTGCCACATCAATGATTCCACGTGAGAGAGGAACACACATCATTCTTCTTTACCATTGCATTTATTGCTGAGTCGACCTCTCAACCTCCTCTGACGTGCAGACACCCCCACGTGCCTAGGCTAGCTCCTTTATCTCATCTACCACCGTTGATCTTGGCCTGCCTCGTGATGAGAGAAAGTAACTTTAAGGATGTTTGGGTATATTACGGACGCATCGATTTCACTGAGACCAATCCGCTGCCTCTCTTGTGTCCAATGAATTTCCCCCACGTGGACAACCATTAATTAGTATTCACAACTCTAAGTTGTTTTTGAAATGATTGTCATGGTCAAATTTGCATAGTTTAACCGAGACAGCCTTCCATTAATTATCTATATGTACTTTGAGTTATCTCAATAACCCCCTCGCTAAGGTCCTTCAGAATTTCCTTTTTGGCTGAAAAAATAGAGTTTTGAAATTTGTCACAAGTTTCTAAAATGATTATTCACAGGGGAGGCATTGTTCAAATCCACCCCAGCTTTCCCTCTAGTAAGGGTTGCTTTTCGGCCGATTCTCAAGTTTAGAAAGGAATTTTGGAAGGTACTGAAAATATTCACGAAAATAACGTATGAAAGATTGGAAATCCGTACCAAGTTAATAATCGAAAGATAATTGGTTTAAAAATCTTAACGGTTTTCTTACAAAACCAATACAACCTCCTACTGATCTTATACTGCAAACTTGAAATAGATCGAGAGGGATGGACGGAGTATTATTTTCTATTGAATGTTATTACTAACTTTGGAATTTCCAATTGAATTGCGTCATAAACGTTGGTGACTGTTGCAATGGATGACCAACCACAACATTTGAGATCCCATTTTCTTGTCGATGGACGTCAATTCTTATTAAAGGGCAGAACATTCTTCGCGTGTCAGAGAAACATATATCTTTGCCACTCTTAGGAAAAGGAGATTGTTAACGCAAGATTCTTTGGGGCCACATAATAATTTTCATGTTCGAACATAACATCATAGTTTCTAATGTAGACTTTCTGGCGAACCCATTAGTGAGATTCTCTCTCTTCAGGATGGAGTCGTACACTTTCAAACCCCTTAAAAATTTCTTCGTTCAAAACCTCTCTTTGACTGGTCGAATACCACTTTTTTTCCTCCAATACCGCCTTTGTTTCCTCTAAAAACCACCTTCCTATCTCTGAAATCTTAATTTCATCCCTATTTTCTTTGTTTCTCTTCAGTATAATTCGGAAGGTAGTTCAGATCTTCTAGTTTCCTGTTTTTCTGATATCTTTAAGTACTTTTTCTTCTGTTCTTTCATCGGATCTGTTTGTGGTTTTGAGAACTAAGCTTTTCTTGATTTTAATATATTTATTTACTTATTTAGTAAGACTTGTTTATGTTTAGGCATAAGTTACCATTTCTCTGCTTGGGTTTTTAGTTTCTTTACAAGTTCTCCTGGCTATTCTTATTGTGGTTTTGAGAACTAATCTTTTCTTGATTTTAATATATTTATTTACTTATTTAGTAAGCCTTGTTTATGTTTAGGCATAAGTTACCATTTCTGCTTGGGTTTTTAGTTTCTTTACAAGTCTTCTGGCTCTTCTTATCAGTCGATCTATCTATAAGATCTTGGTTAGTTTCTAGGCCATGGAGGTCGAGCTGATTTGCGAGATGTTTAATTGTTTTGAGTTAAATTTTGTTTACCTAAACCACTTTGTTGATCCCCCTTTTGAGATTAACTTTCTATGTAGTCTCTTTGATGGTCTTTCCATTGCCGATAAAGGTCTCAACTCTATTTTTGCTGAGGATCACAACAGTCAATCTCTCTGCATTTTTGAAGATTCAGGGAATTATATCGGCTTACCGGAAATTGTTTCTGAAGATATGGTGAGTTATAAAGTTTTCCGGCAATTGGTGTGAAATATTCTGGAGACCTAGATCCTGGTCTAGTCGACTGCCGGTCTCGTACCGTCAGTACAATGTCTGAGATGAGTCAAAGTTTGACCCGGGTCAATATTCAATCTGGTCAAAGTCAAGGGACGAGTCAGGTCAATAATAGGACTGGTCAAGCCAACGGGTTGGTCAACTTTCATGCTGGAGGTGCAAATAATGTACTGCTCTCTTCAGAGAATTATAGGTACCCATATCTTCGCTCAGGTGAAATAGGCAATTGGTACGCTTGCTCCAGCTCTTGTGATGCTACGGGTACATGTCCATATACCTTTCATTCCCTTCCTGTTATTGTGGATTTCCTTCTTATCTACTTTAGACAAATTCAGAAGGACTTCTATTTGTTTGAATATTATGGTATGCAACTGAAATCTTATTTGTCTATGATTACCTATTTAAGGTCTACCAATCTAGGATATTTGATGGGGGCTTATAAGATAAGAACTAATCATTATGCTAGGGATTGTAGTGGTTTTAGTCAAGGCACAGAAGATAGTTCAATTTCTAACTTTGTCGGTAGTATTTGGAGGAAGCTAACAGTTGTGAAAATTACTTGTTCTAGACAAGTCAGACTTGACTTCTACTTGTTCTCTCGTGAGTTGAATGGCATCACTTTCCTGGTCTATAGGAAGTATGAGGCTAACGCTACAACTGACATGATTGGCTCGAAAACTGTGGTTTGGTGGTGAAATGCTTACTCCAGGGGAAGGTTTAATTGTTGCTACTGTAAGGATACTAGTGTTTATTGGGTAGTTATGTTACTGCATGTTATCTTCAGTTATGAGAATTGTGGTTCTTCGTGTTAAGAAATAAGTTTTGAAGGAAAAGTTTATGTTATTCATCAGCAAGTTGATGTGGTTATTAATCTTGAAGCTCTTCTCTGGTTTTCTCTGGGACCTCAGGGTTTTGTGCATCATTTGTTTGGGCTAGTTGGTTTCAGAGTTGTCTATTCGAATCTTTCCACTCAATTGATTTCTTGGGATGATTTTCCGGTTTTCAGTTTATTCTTATGTTGGTCATATTTCGTTGTCAGACCTTTAAACCAGTTATCACCTACGGGGGCTTGGGCTAGTTGTTAGTACGTATATATGGTATAGGTGTAAGATGAATCCTGTATTTGACTATAATTGGCTTGGATGGATGGTTCAGCAGTTTGGGTTTTCTTCACGGCAGGTTTTTGAGGAATTTTACACTATGTTCTTTTTTTTCCAATCAGTCTTTTGGCACTCTTCTGTTTGGAAGGAACTGGTCTTGGTTCACCTTTGTTAGTCATCCTGCTTCTTGGAGGAGCGATGCACCTTTGTATGTCATGAGTGGATCATTTATGAGAATTAAACGTCAAAATACCCATGTCTTGAAAGGAGTTCCAGTAGAGGTTTACTGTAATCAAGGTCGAAGTGACGCTGATGTTAAGTTGGCGGAATCAGATATCTCTTCTGTAGAACTGGATCAAGTGAGGATGTATACTTCTATATCTGGATGCGACAACTCTTGTCTCGACACTTATCTGTTTTTCCCTTTATTTTATTTTCTGCATTTTTGTATTAGCTTACTTTCCTTATCTTGTGTTTTCACTTGTAATGGTTCATCCTCCAGTTTAGTGTCTACTAACTGTGATGGCTAAATTTGTAACCTTTTGATTATTAAGAAGGAAAAAAAAAGTTTCTCAACCATCATGGGCACTCAACCATGCCTTTCTTTGTCCACTTCCTCAAAGGGATTAAGAAAGTTGACATTTTCTTGTGATTCAATTTTAAGGAAGTTCTATTTTGCAGAAAAATGTTCAGATTCACCAAATAAGAAGTTACATGTAAGAAAGAGGGGGGACCATAAAGACGGACGTGTCTCTCTTGGAGGTAGCTTTCTGAGCAACTAACAGCACGGTTGAAGTACCGGTGTCTCGGCAGTGACCATAGTGCAATAGTAAACCAATTATTCCACAACCGCCACATACGCCCCATTCATGGTGAATGCAACCTCCGTTTTCGCTGTCACTTCATTTGTTTATTTATTTGGCCTAAAATTACATAGTTAGAAAATTAAAAATATCTAGGTGGCAATTATTTTTAATTAGTACCCTTTATTAACAACTACTAGATTAGTGCATGTGCTACAAATTGGACATCTTTTTTCTTTTAACCATATTTTTGATTTGATGTGTGCAGGGTTTCGCCTCGCCCCGTGGAGATGCATTTTGTATTTGGTGTGCCAGCCCCGTCTCGATTTAAATAGGTGGAGAAAAAATAGCAAAATTGTGCAGGTTTTATTCATTTTTTCCTTTTATTTTCATAGAAAATATGTGTGAAATATGTGGGTTTTTTTTCTTTATGTATTAATTTGGAAAAAAGAGTCTTAATATGGTAGGTACTCGACTTCGGAATTGAATTTGGACTTCCATAAAATTTCAAACACGTTAAGTTAAGTTTTCCTTTTGAGTTTGTAACTTTAAACCAAGCATACGTTGCAAGTGTCCTCACCAAAACTCTTGCTTCACGAAAGCCACAAAATGCTTATTTCGTGCGGTAGGAAGCGAAGGTTTCCTCACCGTTCAACGTGAGAGCTTTATTTGTCTGGACCTTTAAGTCTTTAGATGTTGAAAGAACTTAACAAAAAATATGTCCCAGTTAATTCCATAAAATCCTACCTAAATTATTTCCTTACTTTGTTACACTGCATTTTCTTTAGATACAAATGATCCGAGTTTCATTTAAACAGAGACTTGAATCTCAAGTTATCTTAGCTTGAATTTTAAGCAACACTAGTCTTGAAAATCTATAAATAAAGAGACTCAAACAACCAGGAATTTTAATCTCTGACACTTTTGTGTCCTAGTTGTTTGCGAGAGTCGTCCTCTATGAACCTAGGTTTCCTCGAGAAACATAATTAGGTTTACGAATGAAAGACTTCACTTAGGGATTCGTAATGCTAGTTCCAACTACCTTTACCTTGATAGTTCGTGTATCCTGATCCTTTTCTTTTTGTTATCGAGGTTTTAGTAATCTCTTTCAGGAACGAAATAGATAGAAATCACAAAGTTCTCTTCGTCTTAGACTTTGTGATTCCTCAAAGATACATATCTAAAACTCTTCTTAATTGATCAGTTTAAGATTTTTCTAGAGGTGGTTAATAATGCAAGTTTCTTAGTTAACTGAGTGTAAGTGTTCCGTATTTGTGAGGTTTGGTAGATTTGTCTATTGCAAACAGATTTCCAATCCTTGATCAATCAATCTAAAGGGAAATCAAATAGGCTTATCTGTTAGAGACATATTGGCATCAAAAGTCTTCACTCAGACTGAAACAACTTTTAGGCTGTAAAGGACGTCATCTAAGGGAATCAATTGCGTAAATCCTTGTAAAGTTCAAGAGACGTAAGGAGCACGACTACAACTGAATTGCTTGAAGGGTAAATTCGGTCTCAACTACATTCCAGCCTAAAGTCTGATAGTATGCTAGTGTCTGTAGCGGCTTAATACAGCTCGGTGTTCAAATCAGGACGAGGTCCTGAGTTTTTTTTGCAGGCGCAATTTTCCTCTTTAACAAAACTCATGGTGTCTTGTGTGTTTTCCTTTTCCGTATTATATATTGTTTTATCTTATTTATAATAGGAATATCACAAGTAGCACATAATCAATTCTAGTAGATAAGTCCATATTAATTGTGATCGATTACTGAAAACGCGGGGGTACCAAAATACACCACCAACTTTTTTTAGGCAATCTGTATGGACAAACTCAATACAACTCCGAGAGTTCAACTCAATAATGGAATAGTATTTAGAATTATCTCTCTCGCTCTCTTTCAATTAGAACGTTTACGGAACCAAGTTCGTGAAGCTAATTACAAACAGATAACTTGGACGGTACCAAATACCAATGTCCAAGAATCAATCAAGTTGTATCCAACAAACAAAGTCGGGTGTATCTACTATGATTTCTTAACGTCAAACCTGTCATATTTCAATTATAAAGACAAGGAGAGTGTACGTGCGTTGCACGAATGCAAGCGTTAGTTTTCACTTTCACTTTTCAAAGTCTGTCAAATATCGGGAAAAATGTATACAAAGAGCAATGAGAAATAAATTTGTTAAAAAATATAAATTCAATACTCTTGTTTATGCTCGTTGCGTAGATAATTTCAAGAGCGTCCCAAATATATAAAGTATACGAAAATCCTATATATAGTTCAAAAAATGTGACATTTTTAATTTTTAATCTCGATTCTTATAAAAATGGCATTTTTTGTAAATAAATGAAAGCTAATCCAACGGTTGGCCGTAAGAGAAATCAATGAATGGAGTCAATAGTTCAGACGGAAAAATTATATTCCTATCAAATGGTCGAATTTTAAACCTGAAAAATCTAATGGTTGAGATCTAAAAATTGGTTAGTGTAGTTGTTCTCATTAAAAGTGGAGAGATAAACATAATGCAGAAAAAGAAATAACGAGTACACCAGAAGTTTTGTTAACAAGGAAACCACAAATGCAGAAAAACCCCGGGACCTAGTCCAGATTGAACACCAAACTGTATTAAGCCGCTACAAACACTAGCCTAATACCAACTAACTTCGGACTAAAATGTAGTTAAACATTTGTTCATACTTGATGAATATCGGTTAAGAATAATTTATTGTTCATAATCTAAATCGTGATTCAAGATTATCATTCAAAAATAGCCTGGAATAGTGATATGTGTCATTGATGTTATTTGGGAATATTTCGAATTGATTTAGAGAGAAATATAGAACTACTGTAAATCTGGATACAGGACAGTATGCATACCAGTTTCACATACTGGGAATTTTTTTATAGGTCTGGAGCCGCAGTACACGTACCAGCATAGCTATAGTTCGGCAACGATTTTATGGTATGCATACCCGGTAGCCATACCATAAAAAGTCTGTTGCTCGTGAACCATGAATGGTACGCATACGTAATATGCGTACCATAAAGGAACTATTGGTTTTGTAAACGGAGTGGTATCCATACCCGGTACGCAAACCGGAAAAGTTCTGTGAGTTCCTGAACTCGTTTTTGTATTAAGGGCACACATACCCGGTACATGTACCATGACAAAAATAATCACGAACAAGGTACAGTACACGTACCTGGTACACGTACTTGCCATGTCGAATATTTTCAGATGCGCAAAAAGTATTTCTGTGAGATAATTGGCATTTGAATAAATCTCTAAAAACACTATATAGACATGATTGATCACATTATAATCTATGGTTGTGACTCAAGATTAAAGTCTTAAGTGTTATATATGAAAATGATTAAGCTTATGGTTCAATCAGCTAGTCTTGGCTAACCGTCCATGAACAATGTCTTTATACACAGTTTATGGTTCATCCTAACCAGAGTATATATCTTGGTATGTTAATCTCATTTCAAAGATTCATCTAACGGTGGATATTGTTTGCTTGGTTCCAAAGCTATATTAGCTTAAACCTAAAGCAACTTATACTGTGAAAGTATATATAAGGGAAAACCTCAAGCAAATGATATTTTTGAATCCCTGACACTATTCTTTGTGTGTTCTAGTTGTAAACTAGAGTCGTCCTCTCCCTCAAACCCTTTTAGGGTTTAGCGACTAGAAAGACTTCACATAGGAATTCGTGAATCCATATCCAACTATATTTATCTTGATTGTTCGAGTATCCTGATCTTGTTTTGATCGTTGAGTTTCTCACTCAGACAAGATAGATAGAAATCACAAAGTTTTCTTCGTCTCAGACTTTGTGATTCGACATGTTTAATACTTGTGAGGTGAATACGAATCTAAGCTGCTCTTCGGGAGTCATAAGACTGGATTTTGAGGTTAGTTAAACTTTGTCTATTGCTATCGATTTCCAGTCTCACCTTGATCTACGATCAAAAAGGAAATCACATATATACTTATCTATGGGAGTTAGATTGGTTTAAAGTCTTCAATTGAGTTGAAGCAACTCTTAGGATGTAAAGGACGTTAGCTAAGGGAATTATTTGCACAGACTGCTGGGATTCAAGAGGCGTAAGGAGCACGACTGTAACTGAATTGAGGTGAGGGTTTAATTCGGTCTCAACTACATTCTTGTCCGAAGTTATTTGTAATACGCTATAGTCTGTATCGGTTTAATACAATTTAGTGTTCAAGTATGGACTAGGTCCTGGGGTTTTTATGCATTTGGGGTTTCCTCCTTAACAAAATTTCTGGTGTTCTGTGTTATTTATTTTTCGTGTTATATTGTTTATCTTTATAATTGAAATATCACAGGTTATACGTAAATCAATCAAAGTAGATACATCCATCCTTGTTTGTTGGATACGACTTGAGTAGTTCTTGGATATTGATCTTTGGAATCGTCCAAGTACTCTCACACACAAATCAGGTTCAAGGACTAGTCTCTGTAAACTTTTTTCTTGTGGAAGAAAGAGATATAACTCTAAATATTATTCCTTGATTGACATTCATTAAGTTGAACGCGCAGAATTGTATTTAGGTTTTGTCCATACATGTTACCTAAGAAAAAGTTGGTGGTGTATTTTGGTGCCCCCATGTTTTTAATTGGTATCAGAGTAGGAAAACACGTTTAAGACCTAATAAGTCTATGTTTGAAGCAATCTGACTATATGGATAGGAGTGCAATGTTGATAAAAGTACCGCCAGCCTTTGATGGCACAAGTTACTTATGGTGGAAAATTGTTATGCGTTCCTTTCTACAAGCCTGTGACTTTCACACATGGAAACTTGTGGTTACAGGATATGTTTGCGAAGCCATTAGGAGATTATAGTGAAACTAAGATAAATACAGCAAAGCATAATTATGACGGGTTAAATACTATTATCCACGCCATAAGCCAAGATCTTTAGCACCATGTGACTTCGTGCACTACATCTAAAGATGTTTGGGATATCTTATAAACCGTATTCGAAGGAGATACCTCAGAAAAATAAGCTAGGTTTCAAAACCTAAATTATGACTGGGAAAATCTTCGCATGTCTGATAAAGATTCGTTTGATGAGTTCAATCAAAAGGTGTCTGAAATTGTTAATGCATGTTATGCGTTAGGGAAGACCATTCCCCAAAAGGACATTGTGATGAAAATTCTCCTATCTTAAATACCTAAATTATAACTGGAAAAATCTTCGCATATCTAATGAAGATTCGTTTGATGAGTTTAATCAAAAGGTGTCTGGAATTGTTAATGCATGTTATGCGTTAGGGAAGACCATTCCCCAAAAGGACATTGTGATGAAAATTCTCCTATCTTTACCAAAAAGATACAAGTCTAAGAAACATGCCATCATGGAAAGAAATAACCTTTCTACACTTTCCATAAACACATTAGTTGGAAAGTTAAAGATCTTTGATCATGAACTGTAATCCAAAGCCGGAAAGGATATTGCGTTTAAGCACTAAAAAACACTAAAACTCTTAAAAGTGAAAGTGTTGATAACTCTGTGAACAATCTTGTTGATCCTAACTTTTCAGACGAAGATCTTGATAACTCAGTTTCATTGATCACCAGACAGTTTAGAGAACTTCTTAGGAAGAGAAATAAATGGTTCACTAGGGAAAAGCCTCATACGTCAGCTAAGCCACATAATCGTATTTTTGTCAAAAACAGAGAGTCTAACGATACTGACGATGTGGATATGCCACAGTTCCTTAAGTGTAAAGGGTTCAGTCACTTTTTGAAAATACAAGGGTACCCAAATATACCTCAATCTAAAACTTTTCCACCTATAAGTCCTTTTCCAAAAGTGATTGTCTATGGACTGAGTTGAGACGATACAACTAATCGGTACACACTTCGTGTGATCTTCAATAGATACGAGATCGAGACAATACAACAACGAAGTATGTTTACTTGATAATAGGTTCGGACTTAACCAAACTCTAGGGATTGTCTATCAAGTAAAATAGGAATTAACGTTTGTGTATTTTATTTCTAATTATAATAAAACAATTATAATTGCGGAAATAGAAAAGTAAAAGACACAGCAAGATTTTGTTAACGAGAAAACCGCAAATGCAGAAAAAACCCCGGGACCCAGTCCAGAATTGAATACTCTCAGAATTAAGCCGCTATACAAAATCAAACCAACTTCGTATTGTTGAGACCAAGCAACTAAACCTATAGTTCACCTAGTTTCCTCAGTATCCCTGCGCCTCGAACTTGCAGTAAGTCACGCACTTGGAACAATTCCTTTGGTTCGTATTCCAAACAGTAAAGGAACAACAAATCTGTTCGGTAACAACTTTTTTCAAATAACGTGATATGAGTTTGACAAAGGCTCTTCCGTTTACGGTAACAACTTTTTTCAAACAACGTGATATGAGTTTGACAAAGGCTCTTCCGTTTAACAAATAAACTCCTTTGTCGGGTCCTTAGATCAATCTCTCAACAACTACCGAAGTAATTGTTAGACTATGCAATAAATACTATTAATCACAAAAAAGTGTATTGATGCCGATCTACTCAACTAATCAATCCAATCTATCACAAGGATAAACCGATTATAGTTGGATCCCTTTCCAGCCGAAACAAGTATTATGCACACCAAAGATTATGAGCCCAAAAAGTCTTCTTGTCTTCAAATCTTCTTTGATCTTCAATCAGCACCTGCACACAATCAACTTGAATCTATTATGATCAATCACACACAGAACGGAGTCTGTTAACGTTGGATTATCATAAGACGTCTTTAGATCTACAAACAGTCTAAAGATCCCCGTCGAAACTTCGATCTAGATTGAGTGAATCTTATATCAGAAGAGAAGATTCTCAAGCATAAACAAACTAGGTGCAATCAAAGTTCAACAACCGTTAGTAAATCAAATTAATCGAAAACTAAAATAAACTGAAATTATCTAGTTTCCCACCAAAGGTACTAATAGAACTTCTCAATCCCAAAGAAGTCTTTAAACCGAGTGGCCGTAAGAGATTTCTCCTAATTAGGGTACTTTCCTCTCTGATAGGCGGCTCCACCAGTAACAACACAACTGAGGTAGTTTTGTGGGCTCTGAGGATTAGTTTGCTAGAAATGCAAACTTCAATATTTATAGACAAGGAAGTTTGGACACCAAGGAATTTCCAAAACCAAATATTCTCAAAGATATGCAATAAACACAAAATCGGTTTTCATAACTCCTGGAAATGCACTGTCCAAATATTGACCGAAATCCCAATAGAAAAATCTATAATCAGTAAATGCACATTACTAATTATTATTTTATAAAGATATGCATTTAATTGCTGGAAATTAAATAGCATATAAAAACTAAGAAACCTTAATTAAAAGATTCTCAATTTATTTCGATCCTGGGATTTTCCTTTAGCTATTAAGGAATATCTTTAAACAATTAATGATAAGAGTTACTGCACATGTTCAAAGTATGTCGACATCTTTACTTTGCAAGTCCTTTTTCATACTTACAATCTTGGAAACGATTTGTCACACTTCTAAACGAATTTAGAATTGGTTCATCTGACTTCCAAGAACTATGTCATTGATTATCCTATCAAATCACCAATCATGGGTTTCACGGTTCTACCAAAGCAAGTTTGGTTCTACCTCCATGTGAGTACTGTGCATAGTCACGCTAGTTACCAAAACTCGGTTGACTAGGTACTAGGATCGGTTCCCCACATACTTATGGTAACTACCTGTATTTGGTGCACATGTCCATAGGATCGGTTCCCCCATCTTCTAAGAACTTGTTGCACGTGTTCATAGGATCAGTTCCCCCATATACTAAAAACGTGTTGCACCTCTTACAAGGATCGATTCCCCTCTTGTAAATTTGTTGCACCTCTTACTAGGATCGGTTCCCCAATGGCTAGATAAAAGTTGCTATTTACAAGGCATCGATCATACCATCTTGAGTGATTACTTAAGATCGGTTTCACTAATAAAAGTCATACCAATACATAAGTCAGGCCTTGTGAATAGTTTTACCAAGATACATAAACAAGTTTATGAACGGTTATACTAAACACACATATTGGTAATTCAAAATAGATTTGCAATGAATAACAATACCAATAAGCCTAGCGATTTCCCTTTCGATTCACAAAACGAGTTTATGAACTTACTTCCTTTAAACGAATGTAAAACATTGTTTCCTAGGATAAAATCTTCACTCATACCGATACATAATCACAATAACATTCATATGATCATGTCGATGTCTTATATACAAAGTTTAATGGTTAAGCAATAAACCTCGTATTGTATTCCTTAATACTATGTCTAACTAGAGTATCATACACAGCTTTGCAGTTATGTTTTTAATATGCACGACTTGAAAGATACGTTAGGGAATGAAACAGTTCAAGGCAAATATTACTAACCTCAAGAGGAAGAATGATGTTGTTGTTGTAGCTCCATACTTCTTCACATTCTTCAAGTCTTCATGTAATACTTGTAAGTCTCATATCCTAACACTTTCAAGATAACCTATACGAAGTTGACTCTAGTATATAATCAAGCGATTCTTTAAATGAGTTTTGATTTAGTAAAATATGACAACCAAACTTGACACACCAACGCTTGGTTGTCATATTTTAGTGAATCAAAACTCATTTAAAGAGTCGCTTGATTATTTGCTAGAGTCAACTTCATATAGGTTAGCTAGAAAGTTACTAGGATATGAGACTTACAAGTATTACGTGAAGACTTGAAGAATGTGAAGAAGTAAAGAACTACAACGACGACATCATCCTTCCACTTGAGGTTAGTAATATTTGAATTGAACTGTTTCATTCCTAACGTATCTTTCAAGTCGTGCATATTGATAGCAATTATAATTGTTTTATAATTAGTTGTGTTGTGTTGTTACTTTTCTATTTCCGCAATTATAATTGTTTTATTATAATTAGAAGTAAAATACACAAACGTTAATTCCTATTTACTTGATAGCAATCGTATAGTGTTTGGTTATGTCCAAACCTATTATCAAGTAAACATACTTCGTTGTTGTATTGTCTCGATCTTGTATCCATAGTCAATCACACAAGTTATCTTGTTGTCATATTGTCTCAATCTCGTATCCATAGACGATCACACGAAGTGTGAACCGATTAGTTGTATTATCTCAACTCAGTCCATAGACAATCACTTTCGGAGAAAGGACTTATGGGTGGAAAATTTTAGATTGAGGTATATTTGGGTACCCTCGTCTTTTCAATTGGTATTAGAGAAGGCAAACACGAAAAGATATAACAATATGTGTTTGATGCGATCCAACCTATAAGATATGAGTCAAAATAAGAAAAGAAAAGCTAAACTTATGAAGAACTCAGTTAACGTATGTCAAGATAATGAGAATAAGATCTAAGAGAAGGTCAATGGAAATTGGTCTCGTAAGTCTTTTTGAAAATCAATGAAAAAGTCTATAACTAATGACTTGATTGTGAATCAGGTTCCTGATCAGAAAAGAATGAATCCGAAACTCAAGAAACATGTTTTGGATCCGACTCCAATCTCTAGTGAAAAATCGTATGTTTGCAATTATGAAAAGAGATTAAATTCACTAGCCTGCCCAAGTTCTGAATTTCATAAAGTGTTAGAAAGATTTTTCAAACATGTTGAAAACTTTTCAGAAAAGGGAAAAGCCATTGACAGTCTAGATGATGTCCTAGAACTTATTGTTCAATTGAATGTAAGAATTTGTGAAGGAAAGCGAGAAACACTCAGTCTTCAAAATAATCTAGTAGATTATGTGGAACAAAAATTGGCTCTATGCAATAAAGTTCATCAACAGACTACAGAGTGTGAAATTCTTACACAATCGCTGGAGCATTCACAAATAAGGAATAAGATCCTTATTGAAGATCTTCTTACATAGACATGTCGAAAGGTATATCTAGACAAGTGTTTAGAAAAACATTTCCAACAAGGAATGAATACCTTAAGCGGACATATAGAATGTCTTGAACAAAAGGCATCAACAATCTGTCAGATGGCAGATCTAGACCACACGGGTTCAAGTTCAAGGAACATACCATCCTGGGCACAAGATGTATCCTGTCAATAATCTTTTATTCAACATAGAGAGTTTACACAATCTACTTGAAGATGTTAAATCTGTCTCCTTGTGTAGAAAAGTTGTCTTACAAACAACTTGTGTAAACAGGATAAGTTTCCCTATCTAAAGCATTTTTAGATACGTGATCTAAAAGGTTGATTCTTTCTAAAGAATCTTTGTGATTTTCTAACACATTAGATGCGAAAATCTTTTCAATTCTGGTCAGAAATATTTATTTAAGGCTGACTCCTATGTTTGGAATGTGTTAAATGTTTTTCGAATATATGAACTCATATTATTTGAGAACCTATGGTAACAGGATGTATCCTCAAACCAGATCTCAAGCAAAACTTCTGAAAGCCTTGAGTGGAATGACTTCTAAGGAACTGTTCATCTTGATGATACCTTCAAGAAATCTGGTTGTGAAGATGTAGAAAATGAAAAGGAAGATGTGACTCATCTCCTTGTCCAAAATAGTTTGGATGCTAAGATTGATATTATCAATCTACGACTTGTCCTCCTCAGTACCATTGAAACTCATCATAGACAGGCAGCACTACTAAGAACTATTATCCGTAACCAAAGAAAGCTGATTAAACTTGGAATCGATAACAGGGAGTATGCTCGGAATATTAATCGAAAAGTTAATGCTTTAGCCTATGAACATAATCAAGGTATTGTGTGCAGAATCCGAGATATCATTCGTGATGCTGTTGATGAAGATCCTGAAAAATTTGAGGAAATTGAAGATGATCTTTGAAAAATCTTTTAAAAAATAGACATTAGTTTTGATTATTACAATAAGGTCTATTATGAATAAAACTATCTTATTTATGAATAAAATTATTAGTTTATAATTTTTCTTGTGATAGTTTTCGATTACATAGCCTGTGCTCGAATGCTTTATTTTATTGCTATGTATGTATATGGGATGTTTGATTTCGGTTTTCATAACCTTAATATTCGATCTCATATGTGTGAACCCTTATGGTTTGGGTGACTTTTTGATTTAGCGGGATTGAGTTCTAGCCCATGTTGGTAGGATTTATCAAAGGTTCTGATTGAAATAATATGTGAAAAAGTCACAATATATTGAATCGTTTTGGTTTAGCATAAAAGCATATGTGTTTCGGGGTTTCAACTTTTGCATTGCAATAGTTAAAACCGGTTTTCAACCTTTCTCTGGTGAAGGTTGCTCTTTGTTGTTGTTCTTTTGTTTTGCGAGAGGATGACAACACAACGGGGGAGAGTTCTATCTTGAACTGGCGCTTAATGATATATCTTTCTGGGGAGAAGAGGATGCGGAACTTGAGGTAACGACTTTGTTAGTTAATCGTTTTCCTGTTTAAGAAAAGCCTGATTTTATTGCATATATTTATTGCTTTAGCTTAACAAAATTTCGGTACAATTGATGTTTATTCCATTATTTATGTATGGATGTGTGTGATTCAATTGTTTCCGGTTAAGAAAAACTATTGTTATCTTGTTTTATTGTTTGGTATCAATTGTTTAGGCTTACAAAATTTCGGTGCAATTGCGGTGCTATAGTGTCTATGTTTGTTTCAATTGCTACCGGTTGAGGTAAATGATTATACAAGTTGATTTATTTGGTTTGTATGGATTGTTTATGGCTTAACAAAAGAATTTTCGGGATCAATTGTTTAGTCCAATTGGATTCCGGATAAGAGAAACTAAGTTAATTCTGATCTTAGTTATACTTATCAAAGTGAAGGTTTCGGTTATTCAAGTCTAATCGAATGCCTTAACAAGAAATGCTAGTTAACTAACCTAGTACTTGTCTTGTTTAAAAGTGAAAGGTCTAAGTTATTGATGAGAATAATTAGAGCCTGATGAGAAAAATAGAGTTAATTTTGATCTTTATTTTGGTCTTATCGAACAAGCGATTGTATTTGTACCATCGGTTTAACAAAGGAACTAAGATGTTAGTCAATTTTTAATTTGCTAAACAATTAGGGAAAATTGCTTCGGGCAATTGTTTCCTTGGTAACATATCAAAACAAAATTACTTGTTGTTTCGGTTTTGATATTGGTTATCAAAAATGGTGTGTGGAACCCTCGTGCTTTACTCTTATAGGTTGCAAGTTTCTTTGTAAGATTTGTAAGATCCTTTCGGTTTGTCCTTTATTTGCTCGTACCTTTGTCATTTTGTGACAAAAAGGGGGAGAAATATATGGAGTAAACAAGTGATTTGATATTGATTTGATATCACTAAGGGAAAGGACAATGGTGCTTAAACGTTATATCTAACGAAAGAGTAAAGCATAGACTAAGGGGGAGTAGCATATCATATTGATACTTGTGGTTATCTTAACTACAAAGGGAATAACAAAGACGTGCGGATTGAAAATCTACCTATCTTACCTTTAGGGGGAGTATTAGCTTTGTTATTATAATGTCAACAGCGGCATTTAAAGGATTGAATGTATACAGGTTATTGTGCTGTTGAAACTTGGAATCAAGTGTATGTGTAATGAATTCTTGTAATTTGTTTATCCATATGATGTAAGATTTATGTCACTAAAATTGACAAAGGGGGGGATTATTAGAGCATAGCTCGGTTGAAACCACCAAGCGTTGGTATGTCAAGTTTGGCTGTCATATTTTAGTGAATAAAAACTCATTTAAAGAGTCGCTTTATTATTTACTAGAGTCAACTTCGTATTGGTTAGCTAGAAAGTTACTAGGATATTAGACTTACAAGTATTGCGTGAAGACTTGAAGAATATGAAGAAGTAAAGAACTACAACGACGACATCATCCTTCCACTTGAGGTTAGTAATATTTGACTTGAAATGTTTCATTCCTAACGTATCCTTTAAGTTGTGCATATTGAAAACATAACTGCGAAGCTGTGAATGATTATACTCTAGTTAGACATAGTATTAAGGAATTACAATACGAAGTATAACGTCTATCTTTTGAACTTCGTATATAAGACATCGACATAATCGTATGAATGCTATTGTGATTATGTATGGGTATGAGTGAAGATTTTGTCATAGGAAACAATGTTTTACATTCGTTTAAAGGAAGTAAATTCAGAAACTTGTTTTGTGAATCGAAAGGGAAATCGCTATGCCTATTGGTATTCTTATTCATTGCAAATATTTTGAATTACCAATATGTGTGTTTAGTATAACCGTTCACAAGTCCTGACTTTTGTATTGGTATGACTTTTATTAGTGAAACCGATCTTAAGTAATCACCTGAGATGGTAAGATCGATATCTTGAAATTTGTGTGACTAAATACTAGCAATTGGGTGACCGATCTTAGTAAGTGGTGTGACCGATCACAAGAGAGAGTGTAATCGATCCTTGTAATAGGTTTAACAATTTTTAGTAAGTTGGTGTAACCGATCCTATAAGTTGGTGTAACTGATCCTATAACTTGGTCAACCGATCACAAGTTTTACCATAAGAAGTGGTAACCGATCCTAGTACTTAGTTAGCTATTTTATGGTAACTAGCGTAACCGATCCTAGTACCCACTTGGAGGTAGAACCGAAACTTTATGTTGAGGTAGAACCGTGAAACCCATTAATGGTGATTTGATAGGATAATCAATCACATAGTTCTTGGAAGTCAGATGAACCAATTCTAAACTTGTTTGGAATTGTGGCAAATCGGTTCCAAGATTGTAAATATGAAAAAGGATTTACAAAGTAAAGATGTCGACATACTTTTAACATGTGTAGTAACTCTTATCTTTTATTGTTCAAATATATTCCTTAATAGCTAAAGGAGAATCCCGGATCGAAATAAATTGAGAATCTTTTAATTAAGGTTTTTAGCTTTATATGCTTTTAATTTCCAGCAATTAAAATGCATATCTTTAGAAAATAAAAAATTAGTAATGTGCATTTACTAGTTGGAGATTTTCTACTGAGATTTCGGTCAATATTTGGACAGAGCATTTCCAGGAATTATGAAAACCGAATTTGGAAATATATTGCATATATTGAGAATATTTTCGGTTTTGGAAATTCCTTGGTGTCCAAACTTCCTTGTCTATAAATATTGAAGTTTGCATTTCTAGCAAACTAATCCTCAGAGCCAGCAAAACTACCTAGTTGTGTTGTTACTGGTGGAGTCGCATATTCGGAGAAGAAAGTAACCTAATTAGGCGAAATCTCTTACGGCCGCTCGGTTTAAAGACTTCTTTGGGATTAAGAAGCTCTATTAGTACCGTTGGTGGGAAACTAGATAATTGCAATTTATTATTAGTTTTCCATTGATTTGATTAACTAACGGTTTTTACACTTTGATTGCACCTAGTTTGTTTATGCTTGAGAATCTTCTCTTCTGATATAAGATTCACTCAAACTAGATCGAAGTTTCGACGGAAGATCTTTAGACTGTTTGTAGATCTAAAGACGTCTTGTGATAATCCATTGTTAACAGACTCCGTTCTGTGTGTGATTGATCACAAGAGATTCAAGTTGTTTGTGTGCAGGTGTTTATTGAAGATCTAAGAAGATTTGAAGACGAAGAAGATTTCTGATTTGGGTTCATAATCTTTGGTGTGCATAATACTTGTTTCGGCTGGAAAGGGATCCAACTATAATCGGTTTATATTTGTGATAGATTGGATTGATTAGTTGAGTAGATCGGCATCAATACACTTCTTTGTGATTCAAAGTATTGATTGCAAAATCTAAACAATTACTTTGGTAGTTGTTATTGGATAGATCTAAGAACCTGACAAAGGAGTTTATTGGGATAAACGGAAGAGCCTTTTGTCAAACTCATATCACGTTGTTTGAAAAAAGTTGTTACCGAACAGATTTGTTGTTCCTTTACTGTTTGGAATATGAACCAAAGGAATTGTTCCAAGTGCGTGACTTATTGCAAGTTGGAGGCGCAGGGATACTGAGGGAACTAGGTGAACTATAGGTTTAGTTGTTTGGTCTCAACTATACGAAGTTGGTGTGATTTTGTATAGCGGCTTAATTCTGAGAGTATTCAATTCTGGACTAGGTCCCGGGTTTTTTTCATTTGCGGTTTCCTCATTAACAAAATCTTGTTGTGTCTTTTACTTTTCTATTTCCGCAATTATAATTGTTTTATTATAATTAGAAGTAAAATACACAAGCGTTAATTCCTATTTACTTGATAGCAACCCTATAGTGTTTGGTTAAGTCTGAACCTATTATCAAGTAAACATACTTCGTTGTTGTATTGTCTCGATCTTGTATCCATAGTCAATCACACAAGTTATCTTGTTTTCGTATTGTCTCGATCTCGTATCCATAGACGATCACACGAAGTGTGAACCGATTAGTTGTATTGTCTCGACTAAGTCCATAGACAATCACTTTCGGAGAAAGGACTTATAGGTGGAAAAGTTTTAGATTGAGGTATATTCTGGTACCCTCGTCTTTTCAAAGGATATTACAAAATCTGTGCAGGAACCTAGTGGTGAGCACTCTAATGCTCACCTAAACACAATTTAATTATGTTGAAATGTGCATCTTGTCTCTTGTGCCCTTAAAAGAGACAAGAATTGTACACATTATGACTTTGGATCAAATTTGAATATTATTACTTGGATGTCCATCTTTTATTTGTTCATCCTAATCTATGTCTCAAGCAATGGTATTGAAAAATTTGATCTATGTAGAAACTTAAGGAAGGATAAAAGTGACATTTCATTCTTCTTATGATTTATGTGCCTTCTCTAGTACGTGAACTTTTGCTGTTCTGAAATCCTGCATGGTAAATATCTTCTTCATCAAGACTCATTCTCTTTCACAAGAATTTAGCTTGTTGAGAAATATATTTGTGTTTTCACAAATCCATTTTATTCTTACGAATCATGGAGACTCTAAGCATAACATCTTCTCTTGTAATCTATGCTCCAATGGTTGTTGATATTCGTCCAACTAGAAAGGAACAAGAGATAACTATCCTTTTAACTGATCTCTTAAAAGGAAAAGGAAGAATGTGAAGAAACCGAGAGCAGACCGCTCCAATTAGAAAACGTTTGCAACTCTTCTTGAAGAAATTAAGAAAACCAAGAAGGAGGTGCAGGGACTGAAAGTGATTCTACAAAAATCTCTTGAACTAAAAGTAGCACTTGTCAAACAACAACCTAACAGGTTTGCAGAAACTAACTCTTTCATTCATGAACCATATGTTCCTATGCTTGTCGTTGATAAGGATTTCGGAGATGATAAAGAATTTTTCAAAGATTTTAAGTACTAGGAAACTTCTTATGAGAATTTATTCTTGTGTTCAAGAAGGATACATAGGGTTTGGTATAGCAAATATTGTGATTACACTAGTTATTTCCAATGATTTTCATCTTGTATGTTTTTAGATTTATTTATTTAAATTCTAGAGTTTTTGGAAGATGAACTTGCAGTATGTAATCACTATTGGTTTAATGTATTGCAAAGTCTTATGAGATATGTGTGTCCTTTACTTTATGTGAATTGAACTGATATCTCATATATGCTCAAAAGTTAATTCTATTATGTTTTATGAACTAAAAATATAACTAACTTTCTGAGAATTTTTCGCAGTATTGATCTACCTGTGATCACACTTTTGTGTTTTTATCGCACTATATACTCCGTAAGATTTTCTTATGTTGAGTCATACCGATTAAACTTATTTCTCTATTCGTAACTGGCGTTGATATTAATTTATGTCGACATTCAGGATACAAGTCTACGTGATTTGTTAATGTCCGACAAAATCCTTCTTTTTCATTAAAGTAAGGTCACTCATGTTGTTCTCTTGGGAATGACATTACATGGGGGAGAGTTATTAAATGAACTTATGCTTAATTGTTATATCTTTGTGAGGTGTGTGGCTGTGGAATTTACAGGGGATACTTGTATCTTAAATCTCCTAGATGAGTGCTAAGTATTTTTTACTATGTGATATCATCTAAATAAAAGTTGTTATGTAATTCCTTTAAGTCTTGAAGTATCTTTTGGTTGAATTCATTACGATCCCATGATTTTCGTACCTTTGCCAATTTTTATTGACAAAAAGAAGAAGAATTAATTAGTAGTTTCGCACTACATATGTGACGGACCATAAAATTATGCCTGGAGCGCCTGTGCGCGCAGGCCATGACTCCCCCGATGCACCATGATGAAGCTACGATCTGGGCCTTAAAGCTAAGAAAATGCACGTCTATTTGCCCTTGCAAGCATGCTCGTGGAGCATGATGCAGCTAACTTAGATTCCACTCCGTTCAAACTTACCCTTGTTCTGCAAAGGGTTTAAAGACTTGAAGGCTATGGTCGATGCACCTTACATGCATCTGTGGCTTCTGAGTGCCTTTCCTCAACGTAGGAAATTCATCACTGAATTTCCTATCTAGCTGAGTAACCGTCGTACTTCCTCTTTACTAAGCTACGGAATTGCTGAGACCATGCACTTGTCTTGCTCGTGCCAAGGGTGCATCAATCAGGCTCATGCCGTACTTTCCTTAGGCTTATGCAAGCTCCGCTAACTTGCATATCGATGTAGCTTACTTTCGAGGCCATGCCCAATGCGCCATTGGTACATGCCTAAGTCGAATGGTTTGATAAGAAGTATGAGTATCCCCTAGCTGGCGTGCAACTTGCCTCATCAAGTATGGCCACAATCATCTCTTGCATCGAGCTACCGAGCTTAGATGATATGATGGGCCAAAATGTTGGACCGACAATGATGCAACTCATTATGGCTGCCTACACACCCTTCCCTACTCTAAAGGGATCAAGCACAGACCGTAGTTCATCCTTGAAGGGCATAACCAACTTGTTTGCAAGGTCGTGGCCTTGAAATAATGGTAATGGTCTGGTCCGTATAGGCCGTTCCGTCAAGATACACAATGATTATGCATCATCGGGTCTGCGGTATGGCATAGTAATGCCTTCGCATCATATGCCCCATTGGCAACAATACGCAGCTATAAATGAGACTTAGCCATCAATTAGACTCTTCAGGCTAAGCTATGAAGCTTACTTGGTGCATGGTCCGCGTATGCACCTTCAACCAACTACCCCTCCCTATATATGTTAACTTGCAATTTCTACAAGTTAGAATAGGGGAGCAAATTGACAGGCTTGCTTCACTATTCATGCGTACCTGTACGCATACTGGCGGAAGTTCACATCCGTGAATTTCTGCTGAGTTTGGAAATCAAAACCAACTCAATCCGGTTACCTAAGTATGCGTACGGGTTGGTTGGCGGAAAGTTCGCGTCCGTGAATTTCTGCTGAGTTTGAAAACCAAAACAAACTCAAATCCGGTTACTTAAGTGTGTAACTTTCTAAAATTGGTTTGTTCATGAATTTATATATTAAGGAATGCAATTTGCAAACCGTGGCTATAATGTTC
>JAJJMB010006998.1:2013314-2028544 GCA_023531105.1 Papaver atlanticum | reverse complement strand
ATTTGTTTGAGTTGGGATTGAATCGAGAAATTGAGATATAACTCTTTGATATACCTTTTATTAAGATTGAGCTTGACTATCTAGTTGATTCTCTTAAAAGTATATTGGAGTTAGTCCATACAGATTGTTAAGTGAAATATTGGGTGAGGTTGTTAGACCCCCGCTTTTTCACAATTGACAAAGATCTATTTAGAGCATTTGAAAACGTTTTTAGATTCTTAGAAAAGCTTAACTCTGTTAAGGATAAGAATCGCTCTAATAAAAGTTCGGTATATGTAAAATCATTCAATTATGTTTAACGAACTAAACATGTTATCAACTCAAGTAAGTTCAATAAAACGGGCTCTCATGTTGTTGATACAGGCTTAAGATATCGGAAAAATCTCCTTTCTTGTCATATAAAAAGAAAGTTAAAAAGCTATGTTAACCCTGATTATTATCATTACTATGATTATATCACTGGTACAGTTCACAAATATCAACCGGAATTGGTGCATGAGGGTCTCTCTGCACATCTTGCCACTTGGTAACTTGTTTGGCACTACCCCATTTGTATACATCTTGAGATGGGGCAAGAAACGGTTTGATTTGTTTGTCCTTGGGTTAATGTTTTATTTTGTCCTCCTCAGGATAATTGTGTAATAACTTTCTGATGCATCGTCTTTTCACACGATTGTGTGCTTTCGCGAGTTGCATAACCTTGGTGTTTGATCACTTAAGAAATCCTACATTTCCTTTGTGGGTTGCGGTTCAAAAACGGGTCCAAGCCCATGTGCGGGTATATAAAAGAAGCGTATGCGTACCTTCTGCTTCCTCCCATCTTGTCCGCATACGTGAATGCTCTAGGGTTCATGTGCTTTCTCCATTAATCATCCTTGGAGATCAAAAAGTAAAAAGGGGTTTTCAAGATACATATCAAGTAAGTCATTTCTTCCTCTAATCTCTTAATTTCTAGATCTCATGAAGAATTTCAAGGTTTCAAAAGAGGTTTCTAAGAAATTGGGTTCTTCATCTTCTTCTAGCATGAACTTACCAATAGATCAAAGTTCCATTAGAATTAGATTTGTCAATGATTCTTGTGTGAAGGTTTTTGAAAAGATTTCATATAATGGGTTTATTCTAGTGAAGAAGTTGGATTTTACTAGTGGGCATAAAGAGGATTTGATTTGTTTTGAAAAATTCAATCTTGGAAATATCTTTGATGGTCTTGGCGAAGGTTTTGACACTCTTACTAGAATCTTTTATGCAAACATCCATGATGTTAATTGTGATGACATGGAATTTAAGACCATGGTAAATAGACAAAGGATTCTTGTTAATAGAGAGTTGATTTCAAAAATCACTAAAATTCCCCTTGGGAGTCTCCGCCTTCCAAGACCTAGTCATGAAAGACCATCGTATGAAACCATTTCTAATGGTCTTTGTGGTAAGAGTGTTATTTGGAATGAAGGGAAATTTCCTACCACTCATCTTTGTCTTGCTTTGATGTCTTTTGGAAAACTTGGTATCTCTAATCTTTGTCCCTCCACGATTGAAAATTCTCGTTGGGGACGTGAGTTCGCGGAGTTGGTCTATTTCCTTGAGATGGGAACTCAAAGTCTTGACATTTGTGGGTTTATCATTTATCAAATATTGTCAATGTCATCTCCCAACAAGAAGTTAGGTTATCCATGATTGATTAAGAAAATTTGTCGTACCCTCTCCATTGCTCCGATTGGCAACTCCATTGGAATTCCCAATCTTGTTCGTCCATGTACTTTCAAACGTATGAAGGAGAATGCTTGCAAGAGACAAAGATGTGACAACCTTGATGGCCAATGTGATACTTCCTCCATGAATCTTCTTCACCAAATTCTCAAAGGTGTTGGTAAGATTAGTGCCAAGGTAAGGTGTGTGCAAGAACAATTACTTGTGATTGCTACTAAGTTCCCAGAAATCAAGGATGACATGGATAAGATTCAAGCCACTCTTATGGTCTCCGATAATGAAGATGATGATTAATTTTTCGTGCTTTATCAAGTTTTGGTTTTAGAGTCTGTTTTGGTCTTGTCTAGGAAAATTTCTTATGAGAATTTATTCTTGTGTTTTTTAGAAGTATAACTAGGGTTTGGAATAACCAATATTATGAGTACACATAGTTATTTCCAACGTTTTCATCTTTCATGTTTTTAGATTTATTTATTTAAATTCTAAGTTGTTTGGAAGATGATTTTTGCAATTTTAATCTTTATGATTTTATTTATTGCAAATTGTTATGGGATATGTTGTTTACGTCCGTGAACCTGTGACTGTCCCATACTTGGTCAAAAGTTAAGTCTTTCATATGTCGATATGCAAGTATTGATAAAAGAATAAATGAACTTTTGACAAACAAAAGATAAGCCTATTATGTCATTGTGTAAATATTGATGGAAGATAAGATGAGCTTTTGTTTACAAAGATTAAGTCTATTATATGTCATTGTGCAAATGGTGATAAAGAATAGAATGAATCTTTATTTATTCCGCAGTATTGATCTTCCCTGATCCATATTCTTATGTTAAATATTGAGCGGCTCCGTAAGTTCTCTTATGTGAGCATTTCTGATTAAATTTATCATGAGTTCTCTTGTGGTTAATTTAATTGATTTTTTTGATATAAATTCATATTCTTATGAGATTTGTTAATGTCCAAAGAAATCATTCTTTTCTTGTGAAAGTAAGGTCGCTCTTGTTGTTCTTTCGAGAATGACATTATATGGGGGAGAGTTCTTAATTAAACTTGTGCTTATTTGCCAAATCTTTGTAGGGAGTGCGGCTGTGGAATATTATAGGGGTTATCTTGTATCTTTATAAACTCCTTGATGAATGCATTTAGTTTCGACTATATGATTGCATCTAAAAAGTTTGTATGTACTTTCTTTTGGTCATGAAGTGTCTCTATGGAAATTTCATTAGGATCCCACAAGTTTTCGTACCTTTGCAAATTTTATTGACAAAAATGGGGAGAATTAATGTGTAGTTCACACTACAAATACATATGGTTTTCGGATCATCATGTAAGGGGGAGTGGTTTCCATGTGAGATGGAGTATTTATTAAGGGGAAGTGATACATATCACCATAGTATTGTTGTCGAAGTTGTGATACAATTGAACTTTGATGTTGTATAATAATATTATGACACTGTGTAACAATGATTGAGAGATTTTGTTTTCTCATTGTTATGGCTACGGATCTTCAACAACGGTGATGCTGATTTGAATATCTCTGGAATCATTGGAGTACTTGGAAGTGACGAAGATTTCGAGTAATGTTGAAGAACCAAGGAGATCATGCATGTGGATGAGAAGCTGCAAAGTTTATTTATTTTGTATTCCATATGTATTGATAGTTTTGTCACTAAAATTGACAAAGGGGGAGATTGTTAGAGCACTGCTCGGTCGAACTCGCAAGCGTTGCTATCTATCTCAAGCTTGTTTGTCAAGTTTAGTTGCCAAAACTATAAGTCTTGATTTCTAGTCGACTTATAGCTAAGTCTCGGACTAGGATAGTAAGTGTAGTTGATCTCTAGACTCCACGGCGTTCATCATGCAAAGACGAAGAACTAATCAAGGAACTGGTGGATCTTCATCGACAAAAAAGGTATGTGGAGACTTGAACTTATCTATCACTCAAAAATCTATCTATTCTATCTCCTATTTTGAGACAAAAGTCATATTGCCATATGGATTTCGATTATACACATTTGCTATTTCGAGCCGAGTTTATCTCGCTTATCTACTTCTCGAAATATGTGTTGGTAAGCTTTCACTTTGGCGAAGTTCATCTTTACTCGTGACGAAAGTCATGTTGAACATTTCAATTTCTTGAAAATCGCTTTGATAAAAAATAGTGTGTGAATAACCGCTATATAACATCCTCTAAGAATGTTTTAATGATTGAAATGAGAGTTTAGAATATATATATAACCTTGAATGGATATAAACATTGTATGTGAACTCATACTTGTGTAAGTCCAAAATCCTAACACCAAAGTATGCGTACTTTACTGGTTTAGGATGTCCGGAGATAAGTCCGCGTACCCGTACGCGTACTGCCATAAGTTCACATCCCATGAATTTCTGCTGGAATTTGTGAACTGAAAACAAGCTCAATCCGAGTACTTAAGTATATGTACCGGTATGCGTACTTGAGTGGGTTATTTTCTAAAAACGGTTTATTCGTGAACTAAGACATTTATAAATTAAGGAATGCATATTTGCAAACCGTGGTTATAATGTTCATGAATCGATTCGAGTGAATCAAAATCGTTTTTGCTTCGGTTGTGTCTTGTATACTTCTATGAGATCTAAGCAATTGAACAACTCTTTAACTAGTTCATTTGAGTCACTTGAAATATTTATGGTGAAGATGAATAAGATTGATATGAAAGTGCTCACATGGCTAACCATTGGTTAACTATTGTTGAACCGACTAGGTGTACACGTTTAGGTACGGTTACCCAAACCTAAATGAACGTGCATTTCATTTTTGTATGACAGGCTAAGTTCGATCTAACGGTAGAACGACATTAGCTTGAATCTAATCAAGTTTTCATCTAACGGTGAATATTGAATGCTTTGTTACCAAGGTAACTTAGATTGCAAACCCTGATTTGGAGACTATATAAAGGAAAACTCTAGCAACTGGGAAACCTAATCCCCACACCTCCTGTGTGATACTAGTTGTATAAGCTAGAGTCGATTCTCCTTTAACCTTGGGTTTCTCTCGAGACAATGTAGGTTAACGACTTGAAGACTTCATTGGGATTGTGAAGCCAGAGCCAACTATTTTCTCTGTAGTTGCGTGATTTGATCTTGCTGTTTCTATCGTATTTGAGTACAATCGTAAGATTGGCTTGAGATTAATTTCTCTGATAGGCAAGATAGAAAAGTAGTCACAAACATCTTCGTCTCATCGTTTGTGATTCCGCAATATCTTGTTTCGCTAGTCGATTAAGATTATTGTGAGGTGATTAATAATTCTAGGCTGTTCTTCGGGAATATAAGTCCGAGTTATCGATTGGTTCCTGTTCACCTTGATTTATCAAAAGACGAAACAAAACTCGTAGGTATTTTTGTGGGAGACAGATTTATCTATTCATGTAGACTTTTCTGTGTGAGACATATTTTTTTATTAAAGTCTTTGACTTTGGGTCGTAGCAACTCTTAGTTGTGGTGAGATCAGCTAAGGGAATCAAGTGCGTAGTATCCTGCTGGGATCAGAGACGTAAGGAGCGCAACTGTACCTTGGATCAGTGTAAGATTGATTGGGGTTCAACTACAGTCCAGACCGAAGTTAGTTTGTAGAAGGCTAGTGTTTGTAGCTGCTTAATACAATGTGTGTTCAATCTGGACTAGGTCTCGGGGGTTTTCTGCATTTGCGGTTTCCTCGTTAGCTAAACTTTTGGTGTCCGTGTTGTTTCTTTTCCACATTATATTTTGTTATATAATTGAAATATCATAGGTTGTGCGTTGTATCGATCAATTGGTAAATCCAACCTTTGGTTGTTGATTGAAATTTATTGATCCTTGAACATTGGTCTTTGGTACCGTTCAAGTTGTTTCTGTTTTATTCAATCAGGCTCGCAAATTTCTATTTTGAGTAAGGATTGAATCGAGAAAGTGAGATATAACTCTTTGATATACTTTTTATTAAGATTGAGTCTGACTTGATTCTCTTAAAAGTATATTGGAGTTAGTCCATACAGATTGCTAAGCGAAATATTGGGTGAGGTTGTTGTACCCCCACTTTTTCACGAAATTTATATAAATTGGAAAGTTATTAATATATATATTCGAAGGGGCCTATAGAAAGCTAAAAAAAATTACCATTTTATAAATTTAGCGAATTTTTAATTTAGCACGTTGGTCCCGACTCGTGACCGGCAAAATTTATTAATTTATCGAGGATTAAATTATAGGGGTTCTACTGTAGGTTGATCTTAGGGGAGAGAAAGCAAAGAAAGTCAAGGAAATCAGTGGTGATTGAATTGTTGTGTGTGAGGTTGTCGAACTATGAAAGAAGTAGAGCTTGAGAATGATAAGCTTGTCCTGTCTTCTGAATAGGCTAAGTGGCCTATTTATAGTTGTAAGGAACACTCAATGTTTCCTCGTAAGTAGTGGATATCATGAAGAGTTGGAGAGATGGAAATAGTGGAGGTAATGGTAAAGCTACACCCATTATGCTAGGGAAGTACCAGAAACCTATAAGTCATTACTCCATTACTTTACCACTTCCTTTAACCGTTCTTAAATGTTACCACGACTCGTTACTTCCTTATCATGGGGTGTTTCCACGCCGCATGCTGTTGTAAACCACCATATCAATACCCATAAATAATTCCCCCACATTACATGTTTTTGATTTCTCATAGGAATCAGTAGAGTCATGGACTGTCTCTTGCCTTGTCCAGGTTGCCACTATGTATTTGACTGAGTAATAGCCTAAGCTACCCAGACTTTGTCAAAGTGACATAGCTTGAAGAGAGAACTCAGCTCCAAGGTTATGTATGACTAATAAGAAGTTTGCCGTAAGATGGCATTGTTTGCTAGCTTATGATAATGTCGTATTTATGGCACGTTAATAGCATATTAGATTATACGCAAAGGTACCATGGCTACTGAGGAACGGCCAAGTTGTCCAAGGAGACTTTGGAAGTTGGCCAAGGTGGCTTGGGAGGTTTGGTGGCGCTGGACACCATTTAATGTTGTCTTGGGTTGTTTGGTGGCGCGGGGCACCAAGTTGATAGCTAGTCAAGTCGTGGCGCAGGGCACGACCAAGTTAACAGCTAGCCAAGTCATGGCGCGGGACACGACCAAGTTGGCATGGCCATGGGATGCTGGGACTTTGGCCATGTTAGTTCGTGTCCACGAACTTTGGTGTGATGGGACAAGATGGTGGCCACGGACACGAACTTTGGTGCGGTGGGACAAGATGGTGGCCACGGCCACGAACTAACCTGGCTATGAGATGCGGCCAAGTTGGCCTGGCCATGGTACGTCGACATTGTTGACCTGGCTATGGGGACGACATTGTTGACCTGGCTATGGGGCGCGGCCATGGTACGTCGGCCATGTTGGCCTGAGACGCTGGCCATGTTGATCTGGAAACTCATCTTGGCTATTTTCCTGGCAGCTTGTCTGTGACCAAGTGTAGTTGGCGTCGACACTTTGTTTGTTTCATATAGAACATATTCAAGGAATATAGTCGTGGAAGTTTTGCGACTCGAAGTGATGTTAATTGTAATTTCGTACTAAATAATATGCTTTTAATAGTACTTCAAGATGGCATAGTAGCTCATTCTGAATATTTATAATTTGTACCACCAGTATACACTGATCAATACATGAAAATTTGTATGGCCGTGCATAAAATAATGATAATTCAGCCGAGTGAAGCTCTAAAATCTTGCAGGCATATTCAATGCCAGTGTGGCCATTAGCTGGATACGCATTCATCATGAAGACATAAATGCCGACAAAAGTGCCAATACTCTGGTGTGAATACACAATCTGTCGGCATAGTCAATTAAACTTTTTTGAATGTCGACTGTAAATTTCTACAGTCGGCATATTCAACCGACACTCCATCAACGACGACTGTGTACAAGTTTTGGGTTTTGATTATAATGTTACAGTCGGCATTGTCGTATTTCTTTGACCGTGCCAACTGTTGCCTGATAAATTGGTGAATACTTATTGTCGGCATTGCTAAATTATGAATGCTATTCTGATTCTTTGGAGTCGGCATTGTATTCATCATTTAGCTATGCTGACTCTGGGCCTGGGTTTTTATTTTCCTTCTGAATCAAACAAACAAAAAAATAAATCAAATTTAACCTCATTTGGACTTATATCTGAGTATTCGGAGTAGTCATTAGTTTCTTAATTTTTCTGGTGTGTTTTCACTTGTATCGTTAGTTTTTTTATTTTTAGGATAAAATTTTGATTATCTACAAGATGTTGCGATTGAGAATAATTACAGAAAGAAAATAAAATAAATAACCATCTCAAGTTTAATCTTAAGAAACTAACTAATCTTAATTAACACTAATTAATCAAGGGCTTTTTGGTAATTACCAATATTATTTGGATAAAGAGTTCTTCAAATTACTTCATAAGTTTTTTTTTTTTTTTTTTTAGTATACCCCAATTTGTGAGAGTATCCCCAAATATAGGTCCAAAATCAACTTACAAAAAACTCCATAGGAAAAACCGAGTTTGGGTTGGCTAATCGATCAAAACCTTGCAAAAATCTTCATCGCTGAATGTTTGTTTTTAATACAAAATATAAGAGAGAATGGGGAAAATAAATTGGATTTGTCGAGATCCGACAACAACAGTGAGAGGAAAGAAAAAAGAAAAGGAATCCCGAGTAAATGACTCATCTGTTGCTTATTATTTCTTATTTCTTATGCTAAGGAATAATTTTGGCATTTTAAAAATTGGTCGGGATCCTGCAACTACAGTAGAAACTCTATAAATTAATGATGTTGGGACCACCAAAATTTATTAATTAAGCGAGATATTAATTAACCGATAAATTAATAATTAATAATTTATATATTAATTAATATCTTATTAACTTATAGATAAATTTATTATCAAATAATTATTTTCTAAATACTATAGAATATAAAATTCTTCAAAGCATCTTTCAATCTTTCATTTTACTTCATTATAAAGTTCAATCAACAGATAACACAAGTTAGACAATTCGGATGAACAATTAGACAGTGATATCACTCAAGACTTGCAAAATTTGATCGAAAAGTTGAGTTATTGCAGTTCAATGAATGTCAAGATGTCCTGAAGATCCGGAAGAAGATGAATATATCGAATTGTTGACTGGTGAGGAAATAGTTGAGAGTGTTATGGGAACTGATAAAGATATGAAAGAAGATGATGAAAGTTCTACAATAGATCCCTCTTCACGAAACAAAGTTGTTACAGTGACAATCACATTAAATAATTTCTTGCTGAGCTATGAGCTAAAAATACCAGAAATTCTTATGATGATAAGAAAATTAAAGATGATATTCAACGTGATATTGATTTTAACGGAAAAACAGAAGACAAATGAATCATTTTTCGAAAAATCTTCATAAAACAATAATGTATTGATTATATATATAATGAATTATTAATTTATATTTCATATGGGGTCTACATAGATAATAAAAAATGTATTATCTTATAATTTTAGCGAATTATTAATTTGGCACGTTGTCCCCGACTCGGGACCGGCTAAAAATATTATTTAAGAGAGTTTATTAAATAATCGAGTATTAATTAATAGAGCTTCTAATGTATATGGTTTGACTAACCATTTTAACAAAAAAAATCACTCATTAGATATTATTTATATAATGGTTTATAATTTTAACTGATGTGACAATTAATTAACACTATTCTTTGTTAGGTAGCTTATTCTCTGGTCAAGAACTTTTAGTAAATAATGTAGCGAAAAATTCCAGGAAAGTTTTCTATTTTTAGGTTTTGATTTTCACGGGATTAATCAAGATCGTTATTTCTAATAAGATAAATTCTAATTTATGGATTTGTTTATTTGAAAGACATCGAATTAAATTTACCATTTTGATCGTGAGCCGAATGTGTAACCCCAATACATGTTTTGGGTCACAGAACAACATCCGAGTAAAATAAATATTTCACGATAAAAATTCTAGTCACTAGGAAATTTTTGGTCACTATTATTTTTATATCATGGGCAAAATTTCGGGTGCCATGCATATGGAAAATTCGGAAAACAGGCGGTGAATTGGATGCGCAATTTATGCACTCCCGACCAATCCAGAATGATACACGAACTATACGGTGAATTTAGACTAGGGTGTGAACGATTCAATCTATTGCATGCCCTTGGTAGGAACACTTCCGCAGGTTACAACAGATGGTGTACAAGTAGGGCCGTGTGGAATATATAAACAGTCCACGCGTAAATATATCACATCCAACCACAAATGCACAACATTGTTGAAAGCGAAGGCATCTATCCAGCGAATCCATGGTATATGAGAAATATAAAAAAAAACCCTTTACCTGGTAAGATTTCAGCCAAACACATCTCTTTGCCTTTGGGGTGCTGAACTTGAATCATAAAAACACAAGTTTTATCAAGTAAACAGACAGAAAGGTGGATTTTAGGACAAGAAACCGTCATCTTAAGCTCTGCAAATTGGGCGAATGCCGAGTCAACTCAGTTTTTAATAAATTTCATTTTGTAAACAAATGATTTCAATCTGATTACGGGTTCTTAACGATGTTGATCTCTCCTGGATTTTCTCATTGTTTTTTATACATTATTAATTAATCTATCGTTTATGTTTTTGTTTGATTATAAACACTAATCTCATCTCATTGTATGGCTAACTACCCTTATCTCCCTTGATACAGTTCAGAATGCTTAATCTAATCATGGTGTTTGTCTTTATCTCGTTTGAAGCAATGCCGTTTTTCATCTACTCGTCTGCAGTCATAGCGGTTGCCTCCATTAATGTTTATCGTGTGAAAGTTTTTGATTCAGCGCATTTGCAATCATGGCAATACAGTGTTGGTTGGAGATTTACAGGATCGGTTCTTTCTCTCATCTGCCTAGTCAACTCAGCAAAAATCAGTTCGCGATTATTCAGCTACTTTCAAAATTCAAAAACTTGTTCCAAAACAGTTTATTTCCTTATATTTTGTTTCTTGACTTTCTCAATACCTAGTCTTTCCTTAGATGAATCAGTCACTCAATTATGGTATAATATTCATGTCAGTCAAAATAAAAATCAATCCTTTAAAGTAGAGAACCTAAACCCTAATTCCCCTCAACTCGGTTTCATTATACTCCATTGCTGCCGTCAAAGAAACCTAAATTGCCTCCAAACAAGTTTCATCATCATGTCTTCCCAATCTGTACCCAACATGAATGAAGACCAAACTGAAGTAACTCATATCCCTAACAAACCGAGTCACACAAATTTGGAGAAGGATAAGAACAATGTTGATATGGTCATCTACTCGAATGAGGGATTTGATTAAGAAGATGGAGCTGACTTAGAAGCAACACTTATAAGGAAAATAATAATTGAGGGAAGGATGTCAGAAAAAACAGTGGAGCAACATATCAAAAACACTTGGAACTTCATTCCTGAAGAAGATCTGAAGATTTTTGAAATAGATCCAAACACTATTATCTTCACCTTTTCTAACTGGATTCATCTTGAAAAGGTTTTTGAAGAGCGTCCTTGGAGTATTGATGGCCACTTGGTTTTTCTCTTTGATTACAACCCTACAATGATCTACAAAGATTTACCCTGGGATAAACAAGTTTTCTGGATCCAGTTGAAACATCTTCTTCCTGAAAAATGAATCAAAAAACTGTTGCTGAAATGGGAAATATCATGGGGGATGTCATAGCTATTGAACCACCAACTGGATTACCTGCCACTGGAGAAGTTTTCAAGGTTTGTGTCAACATAAGTTTAACTACACCTTTGAGAAGGGGAGTCTTGGCTATTACTGTAGCAAAAACTACAAGATGTATACGATATTTCTATGAAAAACAGCCACACAAAATCTATAGAGACTGTTTTATTCTTGAACATTCAAAAATAAAATGCGCAGACATGGCATCTCATATGGAAGCTCTCCACAAAAAGCCAATTCCTTTTAGTGTGAAGCTGATAAAGAAACAAAATCCCATGCTGTCAAGAAGTAATGTTCCCATCCTGAGGAAAAGCACTAGGAGGCCTGCAAGAACTATTTTTGCCCACCTACTGATGGTATAAAAATTCTTGAGTGCACAAAAATCATCTCATCTGACAAGCCTGTTGAAGACCTAATGGTACCTGAGGAAAATGCTAGACTTGGTAAGAGACGCAGAACTTCTTCAATCTCATTACCTGGAAAAACCATTGCTGATCCAATCTCAACCAACCAGGCTAATGCTAATCAAGCTGAATCCACACCAATGGAGATGACTGCAGACCACAACAATCAAGTTTTTGCAGAACTTAAACATTCTGAACATACATCAGGGGAGTTGAAGGTATTCCTTAAAAACCATTATATTCTTATTTTAAAAAATCTTGCACTTACTTATTGCTATGTGGTTGACAAGTCTCATTATTTTAGTTTTTTCTTTCTTAATCAACATCCATCATTTTTTTATTCATTACATTTGTACCTCAAACACTCTCAAAAAGGCAATTTTTTTTTGTTCTATTGATAAACAAATTAGAATGAGGATATTATCCTGGAACCGTAATGGTTTGCAAATAAAAAGACTAGAGACCATCTCAAGTATTTAGAAGGAATACACAATCCATATATTATCTTCTTGTCTGAAACTAAAATTGCCTCTGACAAAGTCCTAACCTATGTCAGACATCTAAATTTTCCTAATACTTTCTATGTCTCATCCATAGGTCTTGCTGGTGGTTTAGTATTACTTTGGAAAGATGGTTTCCATCTTGAAATTGCATCTCATAACAATGATATGATTCAGTGTTTAGTGACTAGTGATCCATTTAAGCCTGAATGGCTCCTCACTTGGTACACCTTATGCTTCCCTTAGATAAACTCAGTGGAATTACATCAAAGACTTAGGTACTGATAATCCTAATCTCCCATGGGTAGTAATAGGTGACCTAAATATAACTATGCATCTTGAGGATAAAAATACTACTAATGCTAGCTCTTTTATGTCTTTTAGTAATATGCAAATGATTGATGATGCAGGTTTCAGTGATTTGGGGTTTCATGGGAATTCCTTTACATGGACCAGTAATAAACATGGTACTGGTAGGATAAATTCAAGACTGGATAGAGCTTTGGTCAGTACACAATGGCTTGCTCAATTTCCAGACTCCCATTTACTTCGTCTCTCCCAAAAAGGTTCTGAATATTGTCCTATACTTCTGAATCTCAATTCTTCAACATCAACTGGTAAGAAATCATGGATTTTTTTTTGAATGTTACTTAAGATATGCCACATGTAGAATTTTTTTTGCAAATGCTTGCAACAAGATGGTGAATGGTTAAAAGCAAACTAAAATATTCAAGATGCAATATTTCTGAAAAGACGAGGGTACACAAATATACCTCAATCTAAAACTTTTCCACCTATAAGTCCTTTCTACGAAAGTGATTGTCTATGGACTGAGTCGAGACAATACAACTAATCGGTTCACACTTCGTATGTTCGTCTATGGATACGAGATCGAGATAATATGACAACAAGATAACTTGTGTGATTGACTATGGATACAAGATCGAGACAATACAACAACGAAGTATGTTTACTTGATAATAGGTTCGGACTTAACCAAACACTATAAGATTGCTATCAAGTAAATAGGAATTAACGTTTGTGTTTTTTACTTCTAATTATATTAAAACAATTATAATTGCGGAAATAGAAAAGTAAAAGACACAGCAAGATTTTGTTAACGAGGAAACCGCAAATGCAGAAAAACCCCGGGACCTAGTCTAGAATTGAATACTCTCAGAATTAATCCGCTATACAAAATTAAACCAACTTCGTATAGTTAAGACCAATAAACTAAACCTATAGTTCACCTAGTTCCCTCAGTATCCATGCGCCTCCAACTTGCAATAAATCGCGCACTTGGAACAATTCCTTTGGTTCGTATTCCAAACAGTAAAAGAACAACAAATCTGTTCGGTAACAACTCTTTTCAAACAACTTGATATGAGTTTGACAAAAGCCTCTTCCATTTATCCCAATAAACTCCTTTGTCAGGTTCTTAGATGTATCAATTAACAACTACCAAAGTAATTGTTTAGATTTTGCAATCAATATTTGAATCACAAAGAATTGTATTGATGCCGATCTACTCAACTAATCAATCAAATCTATCACAAAGATAAACCGATTATAGTTTGATCTCTTTCCAGCCGAAACAAGTTTTTTGCACACCAAAGATTATGAACCCAAATCAAAAAAAATCTTCGTCTTCAAATCTTCTTAGATCTTCAATAAGCACCTGCACACAAACAACTTGAATCTCTTGTGATCAATCACACACAGAACGGAGTCTGTTAACAATGGATTATCACAAGACGTCTTTAGATCTACAAACAGTCTAAAGATCTCCCATCGAAACTTCGATCTAGTTTGAGTGAATCTTATATCAGAAGAGAAGATTCCCAAGCATAAACAAACTAGGTGCAATCAAAGTTCAACAACCGTTAGTTAATCAAATCAATCGAAAACTAATAATAAACTGAAGTTATCTAGTTTCCCACCAATGGTACTAATAGAGCTTCTCAATCCCAAAGAAGTCTTTAAACCGAGCGGCCGTAAGAGATTTCGCCTAATTAGGTTACTTTCCTCTCCGAATAGGCGGTGATAGACGCATTATTGTGTCTAATATGTCTCAATTGTATATATTGTTAGTGTTCGATTTTGTATTTATTTTGTTATTTTATGTTTTTGTAGGTATTTTTAGAGAAATAAGCTCTTGCGGCGAAATTGGCTCGAAAAGTGGTGTTTTACACCCCAGGATAGAGTACTAAAGGCACCCCAAAAATGCACCGGAAGCACCCCAAAAATGTGTCGGAGGAACCCCGGAAAAATTACTGTCTACGCCCAAAAATTACTATTTGCACCCCATAAGACAAGTGCTAAAGGGACACCCGTGCAGGATTAGGGGGAGGACATGTTCTTCTCAAATTCAAAAGAATATTTTTGGCGGGAAAATAAACTTATTTCTCTGTCAAATTTTCGATCGATTTTTGGACGTGATTTAGTGAGATTCAATCCCTGAAACTTAATGGGTATACGTGATATGACCATATAAAGCTGTTATGGGTGTCTGTTTGGATTAGAATTGGCTGTAATCATCGCATGGAGCAAAACAGAGTTACACACATTTTCACGGGATAACATGAATTACAGTGTGTTCGATGCCTGTAATGCACGAGTTTGGAGTGTGTTGGACCGTAATGGATACAAATAAGGAGATTAGACTTCGAAAAACGCGTGGAGGAGCTAAACAGAGAATGAAAATCTTGATTATTCCCGTACCATGAATAAAAGATATTGTGAATATTTTGGAATTAATGGAGGAGATTCAACGCCTGTTTTTGGTATAAATAGAGTCCCTGGGAGACTTAGAGGGGGTGTGGAGAGTTTGGGGAGCTGAGAAGAGCCAGAGAAGAAGAAATCACAAGTTGCA